>JAHWFP010256100.1:8193-18479 GCA_023313725.1 Lithobius niger
ATAATATAATATTTATTCAGCAATTGTAATTATACACATAACATGCATGCACGAAGCCTAACTGGCTTGTTTGTGCACTGAATATAAGACATTTATACATATAATCATGTAACGGTAGTTGTCATAGAGAATTTTTTAACAGTATCATATTTCTAGAAGAATACAGTTATTCAGTATGCTTGATTTAGGAGCAAATTTTTAACAATTTTTTTAATATTTCCTCTCGTTAATTTCGATCGAATTTTAGATGGTAATTGGTTAGAATGGAGGGTACTACATATTCAAGGCATCTTCTATCATAGGAATTTCTCCAGGTTGGAACCTGTAACCATACTGTATTACTTTTCCAACTCTTATAGTTCTTTTTTGATAATTGTTATCAAAATGTTTGTGATTATTACATTTAATTTGAACAATTTAGCAAAGTTAAGTAGCTGAAGTTTTTAAAGAATATTTTTAAGAATATTATTTTATTTTATTTTTTAAGAATATTAATAATAAAAAAATAATAATAATACTTTATTTCAACAACAATTTACATTGTATGTTGCTCGAAGCTGGAGTCCCAGCTTGTGTGAGAACATAGATACATCTTATTCACAATATTACTTATTTATTGTGCTAAACAACATTTTGCCTCATTGCTTTGATTTTTCATGTTTTTATTAGTTATTTATAATTTAAACAATTATACCATGATGTTATTCAGTATTTAAAATGTTTTATATACAACTAATTTGATTAGTTTGTGTGTTAAATTTTGAACTTATTGCTTAGTGCAATAGTCCTTATTGTTTAGTCCACAATTCTTTCAATTTTGGCTTCAATTCACTTATATTTTGGCAATTTAACATACTTTTCGGAATTTTATTAAAAATATATAGTATATACCATTTTTTGTTTCTTTTCCCATATGTGTTGTTCCAGTTTGGTAAGATAAAGCTTGGTTTTATGTTCCTTGTTTTCTCTTTACAATTACTATTTTTATGTTTATTTATATAGTAGTTTTTTGTCACAATTATGTAGTCTTTTAATTCTGAAATTTAAAAAATATTATTTTCTTTATATAGTTCATTAGTCTTTAACTTTCTATTGTTTCTGAATAGTATCTTAATTTATTTATTTTGTGTTTTTTGTAGTCTTTCAATTAAATAATCTGATGCAAATCCATATACTTCAATTCCGTATCTTATTATACTTTCATGCCATGCATTATATACAATTTCTTTATTTTTCAATTTTTTCAAATAATAATAATAATAAATTTATTGCGTTTTCAAGGCTCAAAGTTTTAAATAAAAACTTGTGAGAGCCGCAATACATACAATAAATAAATAATACATTTAATACATAATAAATTACACAATATATATAAAATGGTTAAATATGTACAAAAAGGAATTAATTTACAATAAAATCTGCTGTTTAGTTATTTTAGTTATTTTAATATTTAATAGTTATTTCCTATTCAGCTAACTGCTGTCTGTGAGAACCTTTAGTTTTTGTAAGAATTTACCAATACTTGTTTTAATTCTTTTTTCAAAATTCCTTTGCTTTGATAGTTTAATATTTTGGGGTCCAATTTATTGAAAATATGTGGGATGTAATAGGGTTTGTTTCTTAATCCATAAGCATTGTTCCACTCAGGTATTCTATATTTCTGTGTTTTTTTCCTTAATCGTTTGCTTTTGTTTTCATCATAATTTTTGTGTGTATTTATGTAGTAATTCTTTATTACTACCACAAAGTCTCATAGTTCTATAATTTTTTTTGCTATTTTTTGTATATAATTCATTTGTTTTTTCACCTTCTTTCCCAAACAATACGTTTACTATCTTATTCTGCACTCCTTGTAATCTCAAAATGATATAATCAGTTGCAAAACCATAAATTTCTATCCCATACCTTAGCAAACTTTCTATCCATGCATCGTATAGAATTCGTTTATTCTTAATATTTAACAAGTATTTTACGTTATATAACGTTGGGATCATTTGACGTAGTTTTGTTATCAATTTTGTTATATGCTGTTTAAAATCCCATTGTGAATCTACATCCATTCCTAAATATTTCGTTGTTTTCTTTAATTCTATTTCCCTGCATGTTCTTTCACAATTTTGTTGATCTTTGTTTTCTCTCATTAGTAGGTAGTGCTCATAATGTGTAATTATATGTTTTTTTATGTTTGTTGTTTTTCTTTCTTTCTGTAATGTCTACTTGTATTGTTTTTTCTTCACGTATATAAAGTTAATTTTCAATTAGCCATCCATTTACCATATTAAAATCCTTTTGTAAATTTCTAATCATCTCTTCGTAATTTGAATTAATAGAGATCATTACAGTGTCATCTGCAAACATATATATTAGCATTCTTTTGGCACAATCGTGTATCATTTACATATATTAAAAACAGTAATGGCCCTAATACAGATCCTTGTGGTACCCCATATTTAATTTTTCTCTAATCACTGTATTCCTTTGCAATTTTTACTGTTGCTTTTCTATGTATTAGATAACTTTTGATTAAGTTTAGAAATTTTTCCCCTCAATCCTCTTGCTTCACATTTTTGTAATAGTATCTTTTGGTCAAAAGTATCAAAAGCTTTTTGAAGGTCGATGAAGATTATGCCTACATATTTTTTTCCATTTAATGCTTTAGTTACTATTTCATTTATTTGTTCTAACAAGTCTGTGGTGCCTTTGTTTTTTGTGTAACCATACTGTATGTTATTGAGAAGCTTAAATTTATCTAAAAATTCTCTTATTTTATTTGAAAAGTACTTTTCCATTATTTTGTCAATTATTGATAATAATGAAATTGGTTTGTAATTATTTTTATTAGTCTTTTCTCCCTTTTTATATATTGGTCTTAGTACTTGTATTTTTAATTGTTCTGGCCATACTTCTTTATCAATCATAATGTTGATTAATTTACTTATGAATCTTGATGTGTTTTCCTTTGATTGTTTAAAGTTAGCAGTATTAAAACCGTCTATACCTGTTGCATTAGTATTTTTTAAGTCATTTATGAGTTGTGCAATTTCTGCAGGAGTAGTATACTTTACATAGAATGTTTGTTCACTTATTCTATGTAAATAATAATAATAATAATAATAATAATAAATTTATTTACGAAACAATGCTCGAAACCTACAAGAAGTTTGTGTGAGCAGCAAATACATACAACCGTCAATAAATAACAATAAATAACACAAAAAATAAACATGCATTTTACACATAGAGAAAAACAAAAGGAAAACTTATAAAATCGTTAGTTCTCAGGGTTCCCATTATTTAGGTTAATTTTCATTGCACATCTCTTATAACTTCTTTGTTATGCCATTTGTATTAAGTATTTCTTTAGTTCTGTTACAAGTTGAGATTTGTTGTTAAATGTGAATAGTTTATCAGGTAATTTGTTAAATATAGTTGGTACATAATACTTTTTATTTCTAGTGCCGTATGTGTTGAAAAAACGAGGTAAAATAAATCTATTTTTTTATTCTCTTAATCACTGTTTTCTGTGTTGGTTTATGTTTTTGTGAGTATTTTCAAAGTAGTTATTTTTAATAATTATTAGGTCTCTTAATTTTATTATTTGTAAGATTTCCATTTCTTTAAAGATTTCTTCAGTTTTTTTCTGTTTTTCTCCAAATAAAACTTTGACAATCTTATTTTGAATTTTTTGTAGTTTATCAATTATGTAACCGGTTGCGAAACCATAGGTTTCAATTGCGTATCTTAGTTTGCTATCAATTTAGGCATCATACAAAATTTTTTTATTTTTAAAATTAAGTATGTTGTTTATTTGATACAGTTTGGCTGAAACTAGCCTTAACTGTTATGGTGTTTTTAACATGTTTTTTGAAATTCCAGTGATTATCAATTGTAATTCCTAAATATTTTGTCTCTTCTTTTATTACCAGTGTTCTACACGTTTTATTGCAATATTTACAATCAGTTCTATTTCCGGTGTTAATATATTTACAGTTTTCGCCATGTACGAAAATCTCAAATTTTGATTTAAGCTTCATTTTGGGTACAGTAATTATCATTGTTATTGTTTTGTCCTCACTAATGTATAATTCGTTTTCAATGAACCAGCAGTTTATTATATCAAAATCTTTCTGTAAATTATATTTCATATCTTCTTCAGTATTGTTTATGGATAATTGAATATCATGTGCATATCATCTGCAAACAGATAAAAAAATGTATTTTCAATTCGCTCGTGGATGTCATTTGTATATATTAAAAATAACAAAGGTCCCAATACAGAGCCTTGTGGAACTCCATATTTTATTTCATTTAGTTCACTGAAAACATCATTTATTTTTATAGTTGATTTTCGATTTGTTAAGTA
Source organism: Lithobius niger (assembly GCA_023313725.1). NCBI lineage: Eukaryota > Metazoa > Arthropoda > Chilopoda > Lithobiomorpha > Lithobiidae > Lithobius > Lithobius niger. Next base: position 12,557 of record JAHWFP010256100.1, read on the forward strand.
GCTTTTTAAAATATGTAGCATTTTCCCTCTAATTCCAATTTGGTTACATTTTGAAATTAAAATAGTTACATCGAAAGAATCAAATGCTTTTTGAAGATCAATTAATATACATACTTTCCATTGTTTAATGCTTTTGTAATTTTTGCGTTGAGTATATCCATATTGATGTATTGACAATAATTTAAATTTTTCACAAAAATTTCTTATTTTATTTGTAAAAAATTTCTCGACAATTTTATCAATAACAGACAGAAGAGAGATTGGTCGATAATTATATAATCAGTATGTATTCCTTTTTTATAAATAGGTTGTAAGATTTGGATTTTTAATTGTTCTGGCCATTTTTCTTCGTCTATCATTTTGTTAATTAACAACTGTACTGCAACTAAAAAATTTTCATGATTTTCTTTAGTGTTGTCAAATCCAGTTGAATTTGTGTTTTTTAGTTCTTTTATTATTTGTTTAATTTCTGTGTCTGTCGCATAGCCAATAAACATTGTATATTGATTTTTTTATTTCCTTTTTTTTATCAAATTATTTTTTACTATACAGTTTTCCTTCTAAGAAATGCTGTGTTCTATTTTTACTAGTTTCTTTAAGTTTTGGTACTTGCTGACCAAAGTTTACATTGAACTTCTTACAGGTAACTTTAGTTTCTTTTCCTTTAAAGGTTTTTTTAAATTGTTGGTCAATGTTTGTTTTGTGTGATATTCACCTGTAAGTTGCTTAACAGTCTCCCATATTGTTTTATTATCCTTCAATAATAATAATAATAATAATGAATTTATTGCAGAATGACTCGAAGTATAATTCAAAACTTGTGCGAGTCTACAATATATATACTAATTTACAATCTTAAATAATACATTTTAAGTTTGACATAATATATACAGAACGAAATAATAATTAATTAATAATTAATGATAATAGTAAAGTAAGAGTAAACAATCCAATGAATATACATAATCAAAAACTTACTTAGTTTACAATTTAAAAATAAATAAATAAATAAAGTCATAATTACCGTTATTTTTATATAACAGTACATCTCAATAGTATGACAATGTTTACATAATTTATTTATTTTATTTGTTATTTATCTCATGCTGCTGTATCCATTATTATCTCCTTTAAATTCATGTTTAATTCTTTGATAATTTAATGCACTTTTAGGTAAATCATTAAAAATCTTTGGAACATACCACCTTTTGTTTCTTTGGCAATACTTATTTTTCCATCTTGGCATTTCAAATCTTTGAGAATGCATTCTTACTTTAGATCTTTTTTCGTTACTATAATTTTTAAATTTATTATCATGATAATGTTTTGTTATAACCATGTAATCACGCATTTGCAACACTGTAAGAATCTTATTTTCTTTATAAATCGCTTTAGTTTTTGCATCTTTTATTCCAAAAAGCAATTTCACAATTTGTTTTGTATCTTTTGCAGTTTATCAATTAAATAATCAGATGTAAAACCATATATTTCTATAGCATATCTTATATGGCTAGCTATCCATGCATCATAGATAGTTTTTTTTTATTTTTCATGCTAAGGACATTTTTTATTTGGTATAATTTTGGTAATGTTTGTCGGAGCTTAACAACTATGCTTGAGATATGCATTTTAAAATTCCAATTTTTATCAATATGTATTCCTAAATATTTAGCTGTGTTTTTAATTTCTAATTTTTTACATTTAGTATGACACACACCACTTTCTCTATTCCACTGAAGATTTTTGCATTTCATATGATGTTTCACTATTGATTTCTGTTGCATAATTTTCATTTTTGGCACACTTATATTTATTTGTATTGTTTTTTCATTACTTATAAAAAGTTCATTTTCCATAAACCAATAATTTAGCCAATTAAAATCATGTTGTAAGTTTTTAATCATTTCCTTGTATTCCCAATTAACTGAAATAAGTATTGTGTCATCTGCAAAAAGATATATCATTGTTCTGTCAACACCACATGTTATATCATTTGTGTATATCAGGAATAACAAGGGTCCCAATACACACCCTTGTGGAACTCCAAAATTTACCTGGTTAAATTCACTATATTCTTCACTGATTTTCACTGTTGTTTTTCTGCTATTCAAATAACTTTTTATTAGCTCGTATATTTTTCCTGTTAACCCAATTAATTCATATTTTTTTTAAAATAATATCTTCGGATCAAAGGTATCAAATGCCTTTTGTAAGTCTATTAGTACCGCTCCCACATGTTTACCTTCATTTAATGACTTTGTTATTACTTCATTTATTTCTATTAGCAAATCAGTTGTTCCTGTCTTTTTTTTATATCCATACTGTATAGTTTAAAGCATTAACTTTTTCTAGGAAATCTCTTATTCTGTTAGCAAACAATTTTTTTATTATTTTATCAATTATCGACAAAAGTGACACAGGTCTATAATTAATTTTATCTGATTTACTTCCTTTCTTGTAAATTGGTCTTAACACTTGGGTATTTAACACATCTGGCTTCAATCATTTTATTAATTAATTTACAGATCCCAATTGAGGTATTTTCTTTAGTTTTCTTAATATGATCTGTTTTTATTCCATCTATCCCAGTTGCATTTGTATTTTTTAATTCATCAATTATCTGTACTATTTCCTTTTCGTTTGCATAATTAATAAACATTGATTTGTTGTTCCTGTAGTGGAGTTCCTTTTTATTTTTACTGTAATTTTCTCTGTAGTACTTTCCTTTCTCAAAACACTTTGTTTCTTCTTTGAATAGTGTTTTCAGTTTTGGAACATGATTAGTAAAATTATTATTAAATTCATTTGCTATTCTCACAACATCTTTTCTTGAAATGTTTTTAATAACTCACTGTCAATACTTTCTTTTTTTCCTTGTCCTGTTATTTCATTAATTACCTCCCAAATAGATTTGTTCTTATTCTTTAAATTTTCTATTCGTTTGCTGTCATATTGTTGCTTACAGTGTTTTATTAATTTATTAATTTCCCTTTTTCCTCTTCTATATACAGTTATTAAATCCTCATCAATATGTACTGCTTATTTGTTTGCATAATTTATTATTTTTTTTCAATCCTTTCAATTATTTCATCAGTAATTCATTCCTTTCTTCCTGTGTCTTTCTTTGTACTATTTCTTTGTGTTTTATTACTCTGATATATACTTTCTATTTGATTAATCATTGCATCAAACATTTTGTTTAGACAATCCATTTTATCTAAAAATTCCCAAGTAACTTCATACAGCTCCTTAATGATATTTTTATGTTTGTATTCTGTGAAAATACTAACTTTAGTGTCACTTATTGCTTTTGTAATATTACATGTTTCGTCCCATGTTTCGTCCCACGCCCAACACATTGTGAAATAATGGTGTAAAATTTTCTTTGTAAATGTTGCACCCTTTGCATTCCATTTTTTTTTAGTTCTATTTATAATAATAATAATGTAAGTTCGTTGCAAACGCAACCAGAATGGCAAGGACCTGGTGGTCACTAACTCTTAAAACTCTTGATTATAATCAAAATAATCCTATTAATTCGATTATTTAAAAATAATCATGATTATTTCCAACCCTGGAGTTACTAGAGAAAATCGCAAGTTGCAAATAAAATTCATAATTTCTCCATTTTTTTTCCCTTTGAAACGCATTTTTTTCCCTAAAAATTTAAAAATTCCCTGTAAGTGGAAGCACGGCATTAGTTTCAATGTCGTCAGAGTTCAGTTTCTGTCATTAATCCGTATCACAAGCTTCTCGCCGCTGCTATCATTGTTGGTACGTATTTTTCCAGGCATTGACTCGTTTCGGTCCTGTCACCCCTCAAAAACGAGCAGAAAGGGCGTGAAAATTCTTGGAAAAATTTATTTATTCGCTCTTTCATCAAAACCTTTTTTTTTTTTATGGTGCCATACATTACGCACAGAAAGAAAAATAATCGCACTATGAAATAACGTGATAGATTTCTGGCAGGGGGCATAAAATTCCCCCCACTACCCACACTGCATTTTCACTAATCAGTGCTCCTGTTGTTGGAGTTGTAAAAGGATTTTCGTGAGTTAAGCATCGGTAGCGTGCACAAACCTACGAGAGGGTAGGGGCAAGTTCTAGTTAAGGGCGCTCTCAGGTAAGTTTTTCTGGGTACTCCCCCCCCCCCCCCCGGCTCGTCAGGCTTTATTGCCCCGTATTAGGTTATTATTGTGTTTTTTTCACCCTTAACTGGCCTTCTTTTTGCTCTTTTTGGGTCTCTAGGCCAGTGGTTTTCAACCTATGAGTCGGGACCCCAAATGGGGTCGCGGGCGTCCTCTCGGGGTCGCGATACAAGCAGGAAAAAAAATATTTTATTTTTAAAAAATGTTTTCTGTGATATTGAGCCAAACATTCGTGGACTAGTGTCCAAAAACAAACTACAACCATCTCATTAATGATTATTATGATACTTATTCTGATAATGTAAATGTAAATGATATTTCTTATCTTATGTGATAATTATAATGATTATTGATTATAATGTAAATTGTATAATTCTATAAAATACGAGGGCTATTTTGTTTTTTTATACGAGCAAATGACAGCGTTTAAAATGCTTCAATGCAAAAAAAGCGTTGGCTTCATTTTACCCCCGCTAGGGGAGCTCACAACGCTTGCCCAGACCCGCCAGTTGTGAAACCGACGGACGAAGGAATTTACTTTCGGGGTAGGGTTGTGGAAAAAATTTTTTTTCAGGAGGGGTCGCGGTTTGAAAAAGGTTGGGAACCACTGCTCTAGGCTCTTCCTTTGGCTGCACCACCACAGCATTCTATACCAGCATTTTATCAGTTCGAAAAACCAAAATTAGGCGTATTTCAGTCTAATCACATCTAATCTAATCCATCATTATTTTTTTGTATTTTCTTGTAGTTAGTTTCAGTTTCGATTGGTGGAGGCTTTTGGATGTTTATCCGTCCCTTGTGTCGCCCCTCCCCTACAGTACTGATTGTTAACCGTCCGAGGTTTCAAGAAATTAGGCTCCTCAGTACACTTTCACGGACTTCAAGACCTTCACGTGTGTCCAGTACACCGTGCGATATATCTAAAATACTATAGTTACGACCTAGTTATTCATTAACACACTAATGACTCCAACCTCGACTTACTCGCCCTCCCCAAGGTCTTGCGAAATCTTGGTGTGTAAAATGTCTAAAAACAATGGAAATTTACCCCCATTTATACCCCCCTCCCCCCCAAATGAAAAAAATACCACCCTTAAGCAACAAAAGCTATAATTAAGACTTTCTGTTGGATGGGAGGGGAGAAAAATATGGCCGCCAGACCCGTTGTCAAGACCATTAAAATGACTTAGTAACTCTTAGTCACTTAGACTGCAAAATATCGAATCGTCGTGGGGGGGGGGGGGGGGGGGGCGGAAACAACTTGAAAGAGCACGCGAGTTATAGGTTTGCTTTATACGCGCGCGCGGTGAATGTTGATTGCACAATCCGATAAAACCTTGGAACACCTCGTCGGCTGGGTAAACGCCTACAAACGAAAAGGACGGCGCATAAAAGGTATAAAAAAAATGAGTGGCGAGCGACTGACGTTGTATCGCGCTAAGGTTAATTATTTGTGTTTATTTTATGTTTATTTGTTTTACCCAACCGCGTTTTGGTGTCTTCTGTGGTTGTCATAGTCCCAGTAGTGCTTTTCTGGAATTTGGTTGGGGAGGAGGGGAGGGGTGGGGGGGTGTTTTGAGGACAGAGGAAACTGACTAGAATTAATAACGGGAGACTTGAAATTCAGCTAACGGACAGGTCTGAACGGGAGGGGGGGGGGTGCTTGAAAGGATACTTTCACACGGTTCAAGCAGAAGTGGGATTAAAAAAAAAAGGAATGATAGTTTTTATTGCATAATGTCTCGGTAGTTTGTTGTGTCAAACCTACATGAGTC
>JAHWFP010256111.1:0-12858 GCA_023313725.1 Lithobius niger
GACTCTCATTTGCTGACTCTCATTTGCTGACTCTCATTTGCTGACTCAATTACTTCATGCTGTGTTGGTTGGCTGGCATTAAAATCCAAATTTGCCAGTCTTCATTTTTCATACCGTATTAAAGATTTCACATATTTTCACATTTGTGCCCAATTAAAAAAATTATAGTAAACCATGACGTATTCGAGGTGTGACGCGCTCCCCGCCGAAGCCACAGCGCCGTTCGGAGAGGGACAATTTTGCTAGGTTAAGACCAATTGTAAATTACAAGGATCTTTTACGTGCCAAATTCGACATGAGCACAAGCATCACAGAGTGCTTTTCTTCCCAAAAAATCCATGGGTAGCTGAGGTGAGGCTCGATCCCAGGACCTATGGGACATGAGATATGTAGTGCAAACATCAGATCACCTTCCCCCCTAAGCCTCATGTACTGTTGAGTTGCTGACTACGAAACTATGGTCCTAACTTAAATGTCGCGCTTTACTTTACGCGTAAATGAAGCCTAAAATGTTAGCAAACTTCACTCGCTCTTTATGTCTTTGCTGCCAAATAAAACTTGGGGCACATTTAAACCATGCGCAACGGCTGTTTGCTGTGACGTCACCATGAGTTAGCCAATGACGAACGAGAACAACGGCAGTTTGGCCGTCTGATTGGACTAGCCCAGTCACGTGATGTGCACGTCACAGCAAACAGCCACGGCGTGTGGTATACGCAACAAGACACACTCGCCGAAAGGTGTTTGTTAGTCAAGGGTTATTTCTTTTCGAGGACGTTCCTGTTTCTACTAAAGGAATGCAGAAATACGTAAGCAATAAGCGTTAAGGTAAAGTTTTGGATTGTTAGGGAAGGAGACTGTAGCAATTTTAGCCAAATCTCGAAAAAGGGGGAGGGCAGTAATCAATTCAACTACCCATCCAGATTCAACTACGTGTAGAAAGGTGAGGAACGGAGAGGGGAGGAGAGGATGGGATAAAAGGGGAGGGGAGAGAGGAAGGAAAGGATTGGAGGAAAAGAGGAGTATTACATAGGGAAAAATTGCCTGTCGCAGTGAACGTTCAGGCAACACAGAGCGAAAATTGGTAAACAACCACGGGCGAAACAAAACCCCGGGTGAAGCCGGGTGCGGCTGCCAGTACGCAATAAAATGTATTACGAATAACGACAAGGATAAAAAATGAAGTACATCCAAAATTTCTTACACAAACAATAGCTTCTAGCGGTGATCAAACGAAAACAGAAAATAATAGCATCTTTTGGCAAGAATTCAAAACCCAACATGGCACCCGCTATGGGTCTGTCGAATTGAAAACAACCCATCGAATGCTGGCATGCAGGAATCAGTCCGCCATTTTGTTCAGCTGTAGGGACTGTTTTATTTCTGTCATAACTCGATACCATAACTTTAAAATGTCATAAACCCTTACATGATGGAGGAGGGGGGTGGGGGGGGGGGGGGGGAAATTTTGAATTTTCGACTGCTGAAAGTGTCAGTTTGGAGACCTAAAACTGTATATTTCCTCTATTTTGGTCGCATTTTTTTGAACCCCTCTCTCGAGAGAGCTCGTAAAATGCACGTCGCCCTAATTTCCTCTGCCCCCCTCCCCTCCCCCGCGATAAATAACCAGTCCCCAAGCTTAATAAATATAACTAAAAACAAAAAACAAAAGCCGAAAGGGTAAAGTTAATAACCTAATTCTAATCTACGTGGCTCCGAAGCCTAATTACATCATCTAGCCATTTGAGTCATTTAAGTGATGTGACCTCTCCTGACCTTACTTCCTTCTTCTCGCCCGTACCCCCCTCCCTTGCCGTTCACCCCCCCCCCCCTCCCCTCCACCACCTCTCTTGATCAAAAGCATTTAGACCTCAAACGAAGAGAAACAGGCTAACAAACAGTATTACCATGGCAACGAGCACAGAGAAAAGCGAATTGCGGGAGAAATTGGTGGAAAGGGCGGGGTGGGGTTGGGGGGGAGGTTGGGGGAAGAGCAAATTTGACAACAACTTACTGGATGCGAAGCAAATTAAACTGGGGAATAGCAAAGAGAAGAAAGGCCCCTCGTTCTCCCGCTTGATGTTTCCAATTATTTAAAGCAGCTTGATTGGTCAATACAATCAAGGCTTGAGCAAATATTTGGCAAATCGAATAGAAGACGGGCACAATATTAGGTGGCGAATGTTTGTATATTTGTCGTCAACAAAATCAGAGCCAATAAGCGGTACCAGGAGTTAATAAAAGGCAACAAGCTGTACGCTTAGTCGGAATGCTTTCTTTCTCCGTTCTAATTTTGTTAGTGGCAGTAATTTTGTCAGCACCATCCTTGTTTTTCGTTCCGTGCTGGAATGGCACTTGCGAATGGCGCTTCGTTTGTTGTCGAAATACATTTTTGCATGATAATGATGATAAATCTATTCACTTGAATCCACGGCGGCAAGTCCATGAGCGTTTGTGTCATATAGGGATGCAACGAATACAAAATTCGCCGAATACCGTATATACAACCGAATACTTTACCGAATACCGACTATTCGGCACCAAACAATTTACATATTGAGCCGAATACCGAATAATTTGATCCTATGCCGAATAATTGCCGAATAGGCCGAATACCGAATTATCGGCCGAATACTTAATCGAATGCTAAATTAAACATGTTTTATCATTTTTCCATCTTTCATAAATGTCAGAAGACAAATCTTCACAAACCAAAAACTAAATGCTTAGCTAAACGTTCTTACATTACCAAAATTGCTCAAACATATACTAAAAAAAATATTCGGCCGAATATCAATAAAACTTAACACTATTCGGCCGAACACCGAATATCGCTATTCGTCAAAATCAGTAATCGGCCGAATACCGAATATCGTTATTCGGCCAAAATCAATATTCGGCCGCATACCAAATATTGGAATTTTTGGCCGAATAATTACCGAATATTCGGTACATTCCTAGTGTAATATCTTAGTTCGGAAGTTGAACGGGTTTTGCAAAGCATGGAAGCAAAGTGTCGTCGAGCGAATGTACGGCAACAGCATCTCGCCACAACTTATGTACCCAGTACTTTGACTACCTTTAAACCAAGCGTAAGCTAATTTAGCCTGTGTAAACGTAACTAATTAATTTGTACAAAATTAAAAATAACGTTCAAAATGCCTAGACCTTGTTCATACCTACGTTTTAAGCTATTAAAATTTGAATATTGGTTCATTAGTTCGATCTCCAGGTGAGAACAATGAGTCCCAATAACGACAAAAACAACAACAACAACAAGGAATGGCGTGGAGGCCAAACGGTTCGATTGTTGTTATTAAAATTTTTAATGCAGCGAAATAGTTATGACTCGGCCACAAATGCCGAATTTTGTTGATCTTTATTAATTTTGGTGAAACTGCAGGGTTTCAAAGTTTGACGGTTTCCAACGAGATTAACAACAACAAGAGTATTGTAATCACATTAAAACGGCGTTCAAAAGGCCCTGGTTCATGTTAATACTTACATTTTAAGCCACACAAATTGTAAATCGGTTCATTGGTTGATTTCTAGGTGAGAGCAAAATTTCCCCAAGAAGAATGACAACAACAAGAAGAAGAGTGTAGTTCCAGTAAAACAGCGTTCAAAAGGCCCTCGGCCTTGTTCATACCTACGTTAAGCTATAAAAGTTAAATAAATAGAGTTAGATAATAAATAAGGTAATCTACGGAACAGACTTAAAAATCTCATATTATCCATTAAGTTGGGTTTATGTGTTGTGGTGAGATCCCTTTCCGATGGGACGAGTACCAGACTCTACAGAATCACTTCCGAGAGTTCACTCCCTTAGTCTGCTTTATTCGTCCACTGGTGACACACATAAAAACACTAAGGACAACAAGACACCGTTTCGGGGGAAAGGTAGCGAGATCAAATCCTCAAGAAAAAAATGTAGAGATGAAGACGGTGTGACCTTTTGTATGTTCCAGCTTCATTGCGCAGATTAACATTAACCTCGGGTGGAGGAACTGAAGCGCTCATTGAATGAGCGAAGCCAACGAAGATCAACGTTTGTTAGCCAGTGTGGTTTGTGCGCTTGTTAGCCAGTATATGCAAAATTGGGATTGAATTATCTTAAGCAAGTGAAGCATACACATACAATAAATCAAACAGTATCAATTTGCCTGATTGGGTAACAGCAAATATGAAAATTATCAATACGAAAATTTATATATATAAAATGCCTATAGGAAAAAAAAGATAAGCGGTGAAGATAAGACGGTGAGACGTTTTTTTACATTCACAATCCTATGAAAGTTGAGATATCGACCCAAAACTAAAACTGGTATAAGAGAAACCGCCAGATTAAAAAAAAAAGGGTCGGCCTTTGAAGGTAGTGATATCACTCAACCAGGGAAAGGCCGTCAAGGTTAATCCTATTAGCCAAGTTAATCGCACAGAATAATAATTTGGAGTTTAAATGAAAACTTGACGATTACCATCCCGAGTAGCAGTGTTCTTGTTTTCATTTAACTTTCGAACTATCGGCAGTCGGTGCGATTAACCTGGTTACTAAGATTAACCTTGGCGGCCTTTCTCTGGTTGAAGGATGTCACAACCTTCAAAGGCAGACTCTTTTAGGAAAATGGCGGCTTCTCTTATACCAGTTTTGGTTTTTGTTACTTTTTATAATATAAATAATAAATAAATAAGAATTTGACCTATAATGGTCAGGAGAACGGAAGGGCTGGAGCCACTGACACCGATCCTGCAGAAAGAAACAGGGGGAAAAGGGGAAATGTTTAAGTTTGGTAATTTCTTTTTAAAAACTTATCAAGTGGATGTTCATCCAAGCGACGCTTAAATTCACTAACTGAGGGCGAATTGACAAAAGCTTTAGGAAGAGAATTCCAAGGTCCTATTACCCGAGACGCAAAGAAAAACTTTCTGCAGTCCGTCCGTGGAATGGGCATGCTCAATTTAAGGGAATGGCCGCGAGTTTTACTGTTACAGGCCAGGGTGAAGAATGGAACATCAATAGAGAGCAACCCATGCAGAATTTTAAAGGTCAAAACAAGGTCAGCCTTCAGTCTCCGGAGCTCAAGGGGATCAAGGCATGCCATAGATAACCGTGTGTTGGGAGAATGATTGCGGTACCCAGTAAGACCACGAGTAAAAGAGCGTTGGACGGCTTCAAGTCGGTCAATATCCTGCAAAAGGTAGGGTGACCAAACCGGACTCGCGTATTCGAGGATTGGCCGCACAAACACCTTGTAGGCCCAAATTTTGGTCACAATACTAGCAGATGTAAAGCAACGTCGGATGATTGCCAACCTACGGTAGGCCGAGGCTGAAATCAGGCGACAGTGGGTAGTGGACTTCAAGTCGCTGGAAAACCACACCCCCAGGTCACGTATGGAATATACTCCGTCGAGGGATGTGTCCGACAGAGTGTAAATAAGGCTGGGGTTTGTAATACCAATGTGGAACATACTGCATTTTGTGGCCGATAGTGGTAGCTGCCAGTCCAATGACCACTGTGACACAGTATCGATACTAGTTGAAAGCTGGTAGCCATCAGAGAAAGAAGTGATCGGGGTGCTTGCTTTCAAGTCATCTGCAAATTTAAAATGTGAAATATGACCAAACTGTGGCCCTGCAAAAAGATCATTCAGATAAAGAACAAATAGGAGCGGCCCCAGCACCGATCCCTGTGGAACTCCACTAATAAGGTCGCATGAGGTGGAAATTGCAGTACCCACTTGCACACACTGGGATCGACCAATCAAAAAACTACCCAGCCACTGGAGGAGATTACCTCCGATATGGAGCATCTTAAGTTTGTGTAGTAATTTGCTGTGTACAACAGACTCGAACGCTTTCTGGAAGTCAAAACAAGCAACATCTGTTGGTATACCGAGGTCAAGCGCATCAGTCCAGTGGTCAAGTGCCACCAGAAGTTGCACCGTCGTTGAGCGGCCAGGAAGAAAGCCAAACTGGTCTTGATTAAGAAGCCCATGATCAGTTAGATATCGAAGTAGGTCAGTCCTAATGATAGACTCCATGACTTTGCACGGCACCACTGTTAGAGCAATAGGCCGGTAATTTCGCGGGTTGGAATTATTGCCCTTTTTAAAGATCGGTATGACTTTTGCTGTCTTCCATAACGTGGGTATGTTACCCGTGGAGAAAGATAATTTAAACAAAAAGAGTAGAGCATCGCATATTTCGTTGGCAATCTGTTTGAAAAAGTAGGAGGAGAAACCATCGGGGCCCACAGCATGGCTAGGCTTCATATTGTGAAGTGTGTCGATTACTCGTGATCTGGTAAAAGAGACATTGTTGAGTACCGTGGAGTTAGGAATTTCAATGTTAAACAGGGGAGGTGTGACTTGGTTATCGATAACCGAATTAGCAACAAATATATCGTTTAATAGCTCCGCTTTGTCCAAGTCATTAGTAACAAAGGCACCCTCGGAAAGGAAAGGTGGTAGAGAGCGTGTAGTACGAGTTTTCAAACGATACAAGCGAAAAAGGGCTGCCAAGTTTCCCTCTTTAAGTGCCTCAAACTCATTCCGCTTTTGCCATTCGTCGACTGCAGTCGAGTACTGCGATCGACATTCTTTGTATTTATTGGCAATGTGTAAAGAGTTGTCATTCCTGAGTTTATGCCAGATCCTGAGTTTCTTTCTGCCTAAGTTGCGAATGTAGTTGGGGAGCAAGTTAAGTCTTGAAGATGGCTGGCCAATAGTGGAGGAGTTGCGTGGACGCCTTGTACGACATTGATTTACCAAAAGCTGAAGAGACTCAAGAAAGCCGTTCCATACGGAATCCACATCTTGATGAAAAGAAGAAAGCAGTACCGTCCAATCAATGTTACCCAGGCATGTTTTGAGTAAGGGGAAAATAACCTTGCCCTGCTTTGGTGCAGATAGAGTCGGGTAGGACGAAGCTACATTAATAGAGAATACGACCATACAGTGGTCGCTGTTGCCAAGATGTTCAATCACATTTAAGTCAAAAATAAGACGATCGTTATCAGAAAAAACCAGATCGAGAATATTATCTCCTCGAGTGGGGAAATCAACCAATTGTGTAAGAGCCAATGGGGCAATAAGGTCAATAAAGTCACGATGTGGTTTATCAATTGCTGTAAGTTCTGCCCAATCAACAGTTGATAGAATAAAGTCACCTAGTAAAATATTAGAGTAAGTGGAATGCATTGATGACGTAATAAAGGAACACATTTTAAGAACAGCAGAGTGCAAGTGACTATCTGGCAAATACCCCAATATAATATTAAGCTTCAACACTGGCAAGACCACTGCTAATGCCTCCACCCCCAACCCAACCTCAGAAACAGCTACCTGTATATGAGGTTTATGTAGCAAAAATATACCACCTGCCCTTGATTGTCGATCCACACGTATAATTAGGTAGGGGTATGGACCCACAATCATTGCATCGGTCACGCCCGCGTGGAGCCATGATTCCACAACAAAAATTAGGTCATAGACACCCTCCGCGACCAAAGCCAAAAAGACATTTAAATTTTTTACGACACTACGAGCATTTAGGGAGACACACTTGATACCCTTAGAACAACAACGCTGAAAAATGGGGGGAACACTGTCATTGGTGGGAGTATTCCCAATTAATGTTGGTTTTCCTGTTCTATGGTGGAGTTCACAGCACTTGGTTGATGTCCCCTGGGAGGAGTGAATGGAGCTGCGTGTAGTGCCTCAAGAATGCCTTGAAGAACCGTTTTCCCACGTGCAGTGAGGTGGAGTGAGTCACGAGCCAGCAACGTGTGGTCACAACAAATTTCGTAGTCCAGGGAGGCAAAATTGCAGTTGAGGTCCACGCACACGTTTCGGAGTAAAAGGTTATTTTTCTCTGGTGTGTAGAGGAAATAAAACCAAAGACTGCCTGAACATGGAAAAAAATCTTTTATTTATTTCAAGTCCCACCTTTTCGCACCAGCAACTCTAGTACATCAGCCGCGCGAGTCTTAGGACCTACCAGAGTAGACGAATATATAGGTAGTGCCACTCTTTCTCTGCCAACGGTAAAAGTACCTTCTTTCAGCAATTTACCGCCAGAGGGCGCTGTCGTCAAGTAACAGGAAGCGCAAAGCATCATGGGGACAAAACTATTTAGCGTCACTAAAACAAATTGATCGCGATAAGAATACAAAATTAATCGTTTACAATTTATCATAATTTAGATTAGGACATTAAAATAATAATTTAAGAAAGATCGGAACTGGGTGAGCCAGTTTCATTTTTTAAATCCAACATTCAATTTTAAAACGAGTTGTCGTTACGAGCGGAGCTAAGTATAGCGCATGGTTTTGCGTTCCGAGAAAGTCTGAGAAGCGTGAACATCGGCCGTTCAGCCTGAAGATTCTTCCGTGGTTTACGCTTAGTGCAACGAACTGTATACAGTTTGAATCGAACACAGAAAAAGTTCTTCAACTTCGGATGTTGCCCACGCACAAGTATTTCGTCAATTTCTGCAGGTATTGTCGCTATTACTGTTGTTACCATGGCAACAACGCCGCCATTTTTTATTTCAAGTTTCGCCTCCTGCGAGAACCTGACAAGTGCTGCCTTCTGGTGCCGTTGGCGGAAGCAGGTCTTAATTTCAACACGTTTTCTGAAAAGCGTCACTACCAACTAATCTATCCTGGGGCCTACTGAAAGGACACATGCACGCAGATGGTGGGACCAGATGTGACGAAAAAAAAAAAGACACTGCATCCCAACTAAACATGTTTAGCACGTGACTAAGTCGTAATTTTATCACTTAGCTCTGCCATAGCAATCTATGAAAAAGTGTTGGACTCAGGATTATGGCCAAGTTAACAGTAATTACTTAAGACACGTGCCGTACTGTAACCACGGGCGGTCAGAAACATTGCAGGTGCCTCCCTCATACTCGAATTTTTTTTATGAACAAGGTAACGAAAGTGATGGCCCCCAGAGCGAGCGCATAAATCAACATTAACGCCCTTAAGCAAGACAGTTAACTGAAAGCCTGGCTTTTCGGCATGCACACCCGTGCTGCCGTGCAGCTGCCCGTTGCAGTTTAGGGGCAGCTTTAGTGGCAGGTTTATTTATTCATGTTTTGTTTTATTTAATGGTTACAACGAACGCCCGGAAGGAGTGGTAACGAAATGCCAAAATCAAACAAAACGATTTGACTAATAAAACGAAAATAATGAACATTAAAATGTAAAAAGCATATATCTACAATCGAACAACTACAGCAATGCGAATCATCCTGTTTTTGTTTTCCTGGGTGTACGGCAGAACTTGAAGAAGTTTGCTTAAGACCTACGTCACAAATACGTCACCGGTGCTAAACGACAACACACGAGTTTTATGAGGTTACAACGGGGTAGCACGTAAGGTACAGTGCCTTGCCACTACTACGAGAGAACACGAACTAGAATCGAGTCTCAAAACCTATTTCGAACTCTAAAAAAACAATCCGCATAGTGTTCGCACTAGTTCCAAAATGGTTATTAATCATAAACTACTTTACGTATTACTGTTTTTCAAAATCTTGCAATGTCTTTATTTATTTTTTAAACCAAAATTGAGTCAAGAAATTGACGCAATCAACACTTTCATGCCAAGATGACAAAACGAAGGCTCCGTGATACAGCGTAATAGTCAACAGTGTCTTAAAGGGACACCCGGCCTGCCTCATAACATTCCGCCTGGCTTGTAACAGCCACGCGCAGATCGCCATCCACCCCTTTATCACCGCCAACGTCAACTGAGACAGCAGCTGCGTTCTTCGCAGCGACGAACGCAGCTCAGTTGGCTTTGGGAATAGTACACGAAAAAGTATCAACTTAAAGATTGTGTCGTCACAAACCGGAATGATTTTCGTATTTTAAAATAACACTAAATTTTTTAGGATAGTGTATTATAATTTTTCTTCGGTGATCTATTGGAATAATTAACTTTAATTTTTACCGCATTAGTCTTTTAGATTTTTGATCGCATAGTAATTATTAGCAAACGATTAAAATCATACCACGCGCCATGGCCGTTTGCTGTGAAGTGCATATCACGTGACTGGGCTAGTCCAATCAGACGGCCAAACAGGCGTTGTTCTCGTTCGTCATTGGCTAACTCATGGTGACGTCACTGCAAACAGCCATTGCGCATGGTTTAGTACATGTGCACACACAGATGAAACTTCAACGGGTCTGTAGGCGCGCAAAGGATCATACACGTGTCGCACACAGTAAATATAGTCAACAATTATTCAACAGAAAATCTCCTAGACGCCACATTTTAAAGTGGATTTTTACCAAGGGATTGACTAACGGTAAGGAAATAGACCTTTGGGGCCGTATACTTGATGTGGAAGATCGATAAAAATGGCGCTGGGAGGAATGGACTTATAATGTAGTTCCTTCTCAATACTTGGCTTGTATTGCGCCTGGTTAACACTACAGTCTACGGTCTCGCAACTAGGTTCACCGACGCAGGCTCAACTTATTTGGAATTGTCCTCCCAAAAGTCTGAGATGTGTCTGCCTTCTCCTGCAGATAGTTATACATTTTTTATTCTAGGTTTCTATCATGCGGCAAGGTAGCCTAATGGTTAGCACGACCACTTCATGTGCAAGAGGTCCCGGGTTCGATCCTGACCTCAGCCACCCGACAGGAAGTTAAATCCACTTGACACTTTACAAGAGTTACCCCAATAACTGGCTCGGCCTTTGATGCCTTACAGAAGCTAATATCTCAGTGTCACCAAATGTTAATTAAACTTAGTGCCAGCAATTCTCAGTTATCTTATATTACCCAAACATGTAATGATAAACGTAAACCACATGAATCCTACACTAAATAATCGATTATACAATAATTACCTGATTAGCAGGAGCCACATAATTACCCGAATTGCCAATACGCGTAGAATTCTAGGATAGCCTTCCCGGCAAACCGTAAAGTAGCCGCCATTTTTTTTTTCAGTGGTTCGTCAATAGCCCCACAACAGATAGAATTCCGTTTTCCGTTGACAAAACCTGAAATAAGCTGGGCCAGTTCCGGTTCAACTTTTTTTCATACAGAAACATAATTGGCAAACATTTTTAGTCTAGGACCTACAACCCTTCATATGCAAACGATTTAACCGCCTGGTATTTTCGAGAAGAGAAGGGCCCAGTGATGCTTCGTGCTCATGTCGATTGTAGCATGTGAAAGATCCTAAGAATTTTTTCCGATTGGAATTACCTAGCAAAATTGTCCCTCTCCCCTTCTGGCGCCGGCTGGGAGCGTGGCAAACCTATAACTAGGTTTCTATCCGGGCGAGTAAAGACAAACACTTGAGCAAAGTATAAAAATAAAAAAAAAAAACGAAAACGTCCACAAATTAAACACTGTACCTGACATTTCAATCAGATCCCTACTCATTTTCAAGGTACAAGAAGAAATACTTTAAAATTAAATCAAGTGTAAGGAATCTAAAAAAAATTGCAGGTTGAACTGCCAGTTTCGTCATTGCTTGCTTCTTTCGCAATTTTTACGTGTTGGTTCTAGTTCTTGCACCTTGAAAATGTGATGGGATCTGTTCGAAACGTCGGGTGATGTAGTGTTTTCGTTTGTGCATTTTTGGCTTGTTTAATTACTATAGATATCTATCTGCATGGAGTTATATCCCAGTCGTCATGGCCGCAACGTAGTTATCTGATGAGACGTCACACAATTGTAACACAGTTTTAATTCCATTTCCAGTGACGCGAATCACCAGTCACCAGTTTCATTATTGGCATTTTCCGGCAGTCAGTCTCTCGCAGTGCTGATTTGTAGGGCTATAAGGACGTTTATAGTTCCCGCACGAACTGCGGCCTCCTACATTTCTTATTGAGTACTGCCAGAGTTTCAGCACCCCTATTTCTCTGTTTTACTGGAAGTGTCCGAGTGCAGCTGACCCACGCGAGTGCACTTGACATTTTGTGCAGATGATCTCCCCCCCCCCATCCTCCCCCTCCTCCATATAATCTGAACTAACCAACTGAGAGCAGCTAATAAAACGAACTATGAAAAGGAAGAACAAACGAGAGAAAGTAGGAAGGAAAAAGTCATGGCAGCTGGACGGTGGCAGCACTTACTTATGCTGCCTGAAGAACCTGATTCGGTCAGTGACAGGAAATGAAAGGGGACCCTGGCAAAGTTCTCTGCCAGTAAATCCCATCAAGGATAGAGTGAGAAACTACCCGCCTCTCCTTCAGCTTTTATGGCATCCATTCTGGGTTGTTCTGGACAACAGTGGCACACGAGGACGGGTAGGGTGGTGGTGGTGGTGGTGGGGGGGGGGGAGCGCCCTACAAGTTAAAAGTAAAATTTAGTCAAATTACACAAAGGCACATACTGAGAGGTTGACAGACTACCAAGCTCCTTCAGCAGCCTTGGGAACTCATTCAAGCCAATTCTGGGCATTTTTTCGGTCCCTTCGATGATCGGAGGTTTCTCGGTTCAATTTCGGGGTTTGCCCCTTCTTTTATCTTCTCTCAAAAAGGATGGTAATGTTCAAAATTGAGCCAGTTCAGCCAATCAAGGATGAAATTTCTTCGGTTGACTTAAGGCTCAAACAAATTAATTAAAAAAAACACCCCCCTCCCAAAAAAAAAACTAAAATTGGAAAAACTTCTGAAAATTATCTTTTTAAACGTTTCAAAGACACAAAAATTGCTAAAAATGATTTATTTTACAGAGCGCCGAGAACTTAGAACGCCCCTCCATTTCTAGACACCCCCCCACGTAAATTCCCGTAACATTTTCTGAATTTTATTTTTTGCCCTTCCTCCCCTCCCTGTTCTCCCCCAACAAAATTCCTGTGTCAGCCAGTATCT
>JAHWFP010256112.1:0-10923 GCA_023313725.1 Lithobius niger
TACTGAATTGACTATAATTTGCTTTTCGGAATTAAATTTACGAATAAACGACATCTTATGCTCATTCTCTGATGATGTCCAAATGAGAATTTACGAAACCCGTCTTCGCTGCAAGCAACTTTATCTTCTCACAAACTCCATTCGAAACACATTTGTACTGCTTGTCACGGCAAATCTATCACTTCATACCATTTCTGTGTGCTTGAATGTGTGTAAGATAGCCTTCATTACAATGAACACATCTGTACTTATCAAATTTGTTACCGTATTTACACAATTGTTGCAGTAATGTGAGTCTATTTACTTGCTAATGTAGCCGAAAAACTTGCTAACCAGGTAAGTATTTTTTATTAAATTTTTAATAAGCCATTGATTAGAACACTGCTGCAGAATTTCCTACACTTCCAAAAAATGTGACGCCCGAGCCTGACTCGAACAAAATCTAATTCCGCACTTGTATTTACTCCCACAAAGTGGTGCACAGTAATCTACAGTTCATCAGCTGTATGTAATCAAAAAGTCGGCAGCACTTAAAAACTCATTATATCGAACCAGGTCTAAGCTCTTCGAGACAAAAACACCTAAAATTTAGTCCCAACATTGTAGATCCTGTGCTGTCAGGCAAAACAATGGCATTGTCACGACACTAGTTGATTTATATTGCCTAGTGAGTACATTAGACAGAAATGTTTGCATATATTTTAGGCAGCAAAGATAAGAAGATCATACTAAATATTAACTGGGGATGTAGGCTTCTGTGGCATTTAGCTGTGTGCTTCTTGAGAGTCTTTGAAGTTGTTATAAGACTGCAATGCGTTGTAAAATGGCCGGAAATTAATGTTTTTTTTTTTTATGTTTTGAGAGGCTAATGCTCTTCAGGATGCATTTTTATTAATGGCTTCCTTGACTTGCGTATCATCCAGTTCAACTTTATTATAGATCGAGGGGAGCCGGCGTGGCGGATGAATATATGTTTGCATCATGTAACCAGGCTTGAGGCAATGGTAGTTAAACATGTGCCATGACAGTTAAATGTAATTTTGGGGTTACATAACACATGGTGGCAGTGTGGAATATGTAATGCAAATATATAAATTTTTAATCAATCAATGGCTTGTAAGTTTTCAACATTATCCTTGGGGATTAAAACTTGTCAACAGTGGTTTGGACGGTAGCAATGGCCACCGACCAGGCCCATATCACATTCTTGCACCAGATTGCTGGTCTGGGTCTCTGACAGCTGGTTACCGAGCCAACTAGAAGGGATAATATTTTGGAAGTCATTTTAACACATGATTTAAGATTGATTTTTGATGAAAATATGGAACCCGAGCTTGGTCTCAATGGCCATAATGTTGTTTCTTATAAGATCAAATTTAATACGATTGTGGCTCCTGAAGCCCAGGTACAGGTCATCGACTTTCCACGTTTGTGTGATAATTTATCAGTTGTTAATTGGGGCAATGAACTTGGGGGCACCATCTGTGTAAATCAAATGTGGGGAAAACTCCACAAAGTCATTTCGGATAATATTGGCTTGTGTCCTAAATTTAAAAAAGAAGAAAAACATCATTTGGGAAAAGCGAGCTCTAAATAATTACCAAGATTCTCTAGCAAAAAAAAACTAAAATTGTGGCACCGCTAAAAAGAAAATTGCACAACAGTGAACAAACAGGCCTACAACCTGTCCAAAAACTCCATTCTGACTCTGTTAAAAACTTGAAATTTCTTATGGAAAATCAACTAGATGTGGATTCGAACCAAACAAATTTGGGTGGTACATGCTCGAATATAATTTTTACTAAACAGGAAGTCTTCGTGACCTTCAACAAATTGAGACCAAGTCATGCCATTGGTCCAGAAGGTCTCTTGGCATATTTTATCAAAAATTTCAAATTTCATATTAATCCCTTTGGCGTTAATTTCCAACTTGTCTTTCCAAACAAGGGCTATCCCAACCATTTGCTCAACTGCCAATTTTATCCGTTTTTTTTTTCAAAAATGGAAATCCAACCGATCCTAGAAATTATAGGCCAATCTCGTTGACATCAGTAGCCTACCATGCAAGATCATGGAAACTATCATTAAAAATGCGATGATGAGCTTTATTAATCAAAATTGTCTTGTCACAACAGACCAATTTGGTTTCCTGCCTGGAAGATCAGTCGTTCAGCAATTACTACTTGCACTCAACATTTGGACTGAAGCTCTTGATGGCGGCGTTTGTTCAGATGTAATCTTTTTCGATATCAAAAAAAGATTATAAATCAGTTGCCCATTCCAAGCTAATTTTTAAACTTAAGAAAATAAGCTTCATGGAGGTCCTTCTGCGTTGAATTAACGCCTTTATTACAAATCGAACTCAGCACGTCAGCATCGGCATCATTAAATTCTAAGATTTACACATCATCAGCCGGGTTCATCAGGGATCGGTGTTGAGTCCCACTGTTTTTTGTCTTGTTTGTCAACGATTTAACTAGTTCTTTCGGTTTGGTCAACCCGGCAAAGTTCGCGGATGACTTGAAGCTGCATTCAGCAATCATTTCTAGAGCGGAATGCCCTGTTTCTAGAACAAGCCTCTATGAATGGGACATCAGACTGGGCAAAAATGTGGCAGCTGCCGTTTTCCACTGATAAATGCATGAGACTTGATAATGGAAATGTTAATTCCGCTCCTGACTAACATATATTATCTGACACTTTGAAAACGGTTGACTCTGTTAAAGATCTCGGTGTCTGGTTTACATCTGACCTCAAAGTTGTGTTGCATTTATCACATTTCAATACATGCAAATCAATGAGCGGCCAATGTTTGCAGATATTTCAATTCTGGGAGTGTTATAATTTTGAAGTGGGCTTTTAACGTTTATGTGCGTCAAATTCTGGAGTACGCAAGTCAGGTTTGGTCGCCATACCTTTTGAAGGACATCAACCAAATCGAGGCGGTCCAGTACCGTTTCACAAAGGCTTACCTGGCATTCTCATTGCGCAGCCTAAATTACAAGCAGCGGCTGAAATCGCTTGGCCTGGAATCACTGGAGTTGTGCCATCTGAAGGCAGACTTACTTTAACATACAAAATTCTACTTCACTTATTAGCCCTTGACCTACCACTGTTTGAACTGCATAATTACACCAAAACGCGTGGACAACATCTGGAACTTATTGTTCCGCGGTCAAGACTTAATTGCAGAAAACATTTTTTGGCAATGAGAGTGGTGCCTGTATGGAATGCGCTTGGTGAAGAAGTTGTCTCGGCTGTGTCAGTTGCAATTTTAAACATAAATTGAATTATGTGTGTCTGCGGGCACATCTTAAACGACCTGAATTCGGTTAACTGTAGAGATTATTGTTTGAGCAACCAGTTCGGTTGATTGCTTGGCTGCAAATTTATTATGACGGGATGTCGAGTAATATCGATTTGTTATTGTGTGCTCGAGCATCATACTTCATGCTACATTTTCGAGTTGGGCGAGTTGTAGGCGGTTGACCTCACAGCCCTTTCTTACCATTCTGCAATTTTGTGAGAGAAAAATTGTATTTAATTTAACTTGCGTTTAGTACATGCTTGATTTTTTCCATCCATAATAGTTGATTCCCACCCAAACCAGAACGAAAAAGGATTCAGAAAATGGAATGAAAAGTACAAGGGATTTCCATCGGAGCCGAAAGATTTGATTGGTCCCACAATCAAATTGGCAGTCATGGTGGAGCAAAGTCGGGTGACCAACAACCCACCTCTCTTCCCCTTTCACGCTATGCCCTGTTTGTGTAGGCCTACACATCGTAACCTAAACTGAGTGTTCGCTTATTCATGCTAAATATTTAAGCTTTGCCAGTAAAATTAGCGGAATAAAACAAAAAGCGCTCATGCTTGTTTCTCGAAGTAGGCTATCTGAAATAAAAACAGTAAGTTACGTAAGACCACTCTTCCTTCATATCATGATCCCGTACGTATTCCTTGTGTGGCATGCAGGATTCCCAAATTATCCATGTTTTAAACGTTGTTTTAAAGATCCAGTAGCTCATAGTCCTACTGCACTGTGTAACGGCCCACGAATCTGTGTTTTTATTAGCATCGCCCTTTGTTAATTTGTGAAAAACCAATACATCATACTTCTTGGATCTAGTTTCACGTGCATCCATTGCCGCTATTCTTGTTCAGCAACAATCGTGTAAAGTGCCTTGTGGGTATGCGGAAATTAACTAACCGAAGTGCAGTCCCAAACGTACGAATCGAAAAATGCTAACCTGTAATTAGGTACATTTTCCACGGAAAACTTTTTCAGAAAGTGTCTTGGCATGAGCAGTTGTGCACTTTTCGTATATTCTCTGATTTGATACAATTCCAGTTTTGGTGGGAATCAACTTTTAAACAATGTTTCCTTGATTCTTGTTCAATATATAGATGAAGAATATAACATACCAACATGTCATTTAATATACGAAAGACAGTATCAGTAAAAATAGTATCAGATCAAAAAAGTTCTTTACTGATATTGGATGTTGCTTGGATGCAATTTACCCCAAAATATTGACACACGCCATGGCCAATGGACACTATAGGTTGTAAACGTGATGCTTGCCCAGGTAAAGTTAAGAAACTGGGATAATATAGAGAGAAATTTTTACTACGAAATTATTTTTCCATTTCTGACTCGTACATTAATGACGACGTGAGCCTCCCCTACTAATTTGCAGCATGTCCCTTTGTCAGTGAAAATCGATTTACTACAGCAGGCTCACTGAAGCTGTCGCAAACATCATTGAATATACGTTGTGCATTAACTATACATTAACTCGATAAAATGTCTTGAAATATCGAATGTCAGAGGAAACTGAAGATCCTTTTCTTTTCCCGGTTGTAATGATAGATGGAATTGCATAGACCATCATGGTAGTCGATTCATTTTTTCCGTTTTCCATATGTCATTGATCAGTTCTGTTAAGCCTTTGTTAAACTCACCGGCCAAGCGTTTGTCCGTAACAACAAATTAAATATTCATTGTCTATCAAAATAATCACCCGCCAAACGTAAAATAAGTATCACTATCGACTATACATCTGCCAGTACGTCAAACCATTCTGCAGTGGAAACGTGTTTATTTATGCCTAGCAACAAACTACTTCCAGAAATTCCCATTTTGTAAGTGAATATGTTGTTTCTACGACAAAGGAGCGTTAAAGGCATGTACACCAGTTCTGAATATGGCAAGTTCTGAATACAAAATTCCTCAATCAGTCATGTAATTTGCTGAACAGTCATAATTTTTAGACAACTTCTTGGCCTAATTTATTGGAATATTAAGTTGCATGTCCTGCAGCCAGCTCAAAAAGTAAATCCTTGCGGAAGCATTTTATGCTGGTTTTACAAAGCGATCGCATCATTTCCTATTGTTGCACTTCGAGTGCATTTGCTATGGATCCCAATATGTTCCATGTCCGATAGTTCAGCCGATGTCATTATTGATACAGTAAATTCTTCAGTATGGACTGGACTGTAGTTTTATTTTCGGTCAGCTTGTTTTGCTTTCTCAACGAAATCCTCATTTTGTTTCACCAAGTTGACGATTTGTTGAATAAAAAAGGCGTTACTGGAAATATTTATCTGACGTCTTTGCTTCCACATATCATTCTGACAATTCTGTTAGCAACTCCTATAATTTCATGTTGAGTGATGACATCACAATCGTTCGGTCCAACTAACATACTCCATAGATTTGTTTTCGGCTGTTTCTTTTTTTCGTTTGTGCTACTGAATTGACTGTAATTTGCTTTTCGGAATTAAATTTACGAATAAACGACTCTTATGCTTATTCGCCAATGAAATCAAAATACACATATATAAAATTCTTCTTCGCTACAAGTAAGTATATCCTCTCACAGAATTCATTCAAAACACATTCGAACTGCTTCTTCATGCCATTTCTGTGTGCTTGAAGTGTACAAGGTTGCATTTATTGCAATGGCTACATCCGAATTATTCAGACTTGTTCTTTACATAATTGTTGCAATAATGCGAGTCTATTTACTTGCGAATGCAGCCAAAAAACTTGCTAACCAGGTAAGTGTTTTTATTACGTTTTTAATTGGGCAATGATTTAAACACTGCCGTAGGATTTCCTACACTCCCAAAAAAAAGTGATGTACGTGCCTGACTCGAACAAGATCTAACTCATGGCTCATTTGTTTTTGATTCCAACAAAGTAGTGCAAAGTCTACAGTTCGACGTACGTGATTAAAAAGTCAACAGCAGTTACGAATTTACTATTTCGTACCAGTTCGAAACTCGTGAACTTTTCGTGATAAAAGTACCTGAAACAAGTCCCTGTATTGTGTATTGACTCGCGTGTCAGCCAGTTTAACTCTATTTTAGCACGAGGAGAGCCGACGTGGCAGATGAATACATATCAGCATCGCATAACCAGGCCTTGCTAGCCAGGTTAGGAATCCTGTAGTAGACCACCAGCAGTCTGATGAGGTTCTTTCACATGATACCAGACAACCAAACCAGAAAAAAAGGTAAATTGATATTTAATTTAATACAGTTGCACACCTATTCCCGTTTACTTTGGGAATTTTAAATGTCATAATGTCCGAGTGGGAGTTAAACCCTCGATCTTTGAGACCAAATGCAAAAGTAATACCACTCAGACTTACCAACATGACCGGTCGACATGGCTGAGTAGCAGGACTTTCAACTTGACAGTTCACAGAGAATTCTAAAGATTGGTAAAACTATATTTATATTCACCCCGTTTTCTTACTACTGAGACCTACCTTACTGTTACCCTTCCTGGAACGTTTTCTCACCACGACTATTGTTTTAACTGCATTGTTCCACTGCCTTGTTAAATCATCTGGCAGGATGGTACTATTTTATTTCAGGTCTCGGGCACAATTATGGCGCATCTGGTGATCGTAACGTAATTTTGCCCTCCAGATGTTCCCCGGCATCACCGAAGAACACCACTCGTACCGGCTGTCGAATTTTATTTGTACCACCAAAAACAACAGCACATTCTATAGTCAGAATTCAAGTATCCCAACGTGTTTTGTTGCCGATGTTACCATTATCCATATGCAATATTCTGGGTAGAATTTGTTATAAAGTTTTGAGTTATGACTCTCACATTAGTTGTTATGCTATGAGTTATCCTTTGCACCATTTGTTGGCTGTTTTACAAATCATCGCTTGAATCTGCTTCTTTGTTATCTACTCATTCTTTGATAATGGTGTTGTTATTGTCACTTCTTTTAGTATGATGACTATTTAAATTTTTCACATAGTGCATTAAATTAATCTGAGTTTTAGCCAATAGTAAAAAAATTTAGTTCTTAACGTGCAGTTAACCCACTATGTTTAAAGTTTAGTTACTAAGGAAAAATTGCTTCGACCTAGAAAACTTCAACAATTACCATTTTCTAACAAAATGAATATTCAGAATATGCATCATGAGATTTATTTTTTACTAAAATATTACCCATATAATTTCTAAGCGACGCTTAATGAAAAATGTGCGTGTAAACGACAAGGATTGGAAGGACTTTATCTATGGGTGCTCAAAACTGCATTCAGTGAAAGAAATTGAATTGGGTCACTTTATTTCTTGTTCGCATTTAGTTTTAGTTTTGCCCTTGAGCAATGTAACTATGTAATGTAAGCACAATGCAGAGAACTAGGTGGGATGGCAATAACTACAAGGTTTATCATGCCCAATTTAGATTATGCTAAGCGAGACTTACTAAATCTACTGATTATCCTCTTAGTTAAATGCTGAGGCACACTAACTTGGATTGGTTGTCCATTATGTGTATGCAAGATCAAAATAAACTAAACTACTTTGTAAGTAAGTTCTCAATATGAGTAGTAGTAAGGGTTGGATTGGTAAGGAGCGTGTGAGACTACAGAAACATCCTTTTTATACATGCTAGGAAGAGAATTACTAATTCAACAGATCACACCTAGAGGACGCCAGGGATTTTACTATAGTCAATTTCTAATTACCCTATGTGCTATCGAAAGACTATTTTGCATATTTTATATAGGTCGTTCTTTCTAATTTATGTGCACTTTTTCTTAGTGAATACTCGATAACGCAAACTAAACAAACAAAAAATAGGCCTAATTACACGTGGTGCCATCTAGCAGAGTTTCAAGTATAACTACTACCATAGTACCTAGCATGCAGGTAGAAAATAATTCTGATATTAACTCTACCCATCCTAGCTATCCAACCATAGGTAGTAGCAAGATATTATAGGGTTGGTGAGGAGAATTTGTAACTCTAAAAAGTCCCTATTGCAACGTGTTCGATCCTTTCCAATTAGTTCCACCAGAGTTTTCAGAGGGCGCCACGTGCTCCATCTGGTAATTTTTGCTCCTTTTTCAACCCAAATCTAAAGTAAACTAAATTACAACTACGCTAAACTAAATAATAATTAAATACAAGCTAGTTTCGTTTAGGTTAGTTAAATTATAGGCTGAACACCGAGTAGAAATTCCCACATAAAACTCATGGCGCCCTCTATAAACTCAGACGGAACTAATAGAATAGGATCTAAGACGTTTCAGTATGGGGTCTCAGTCACAAATTCTCCTCCCAAACGCTATAAATTCTTGGTGGTAGTAACTTGCATGTAGTACATACTTGGTTTTTCAGCTGCTTTATTCTTCCGTAAAGGTTAATTCCTTCCAAAACTAGAACGAAAAGGAATCATAAGCAGAACTCAGTAATTGGAACAGAAAGTACAAGGCAATGGAGCCAAAAGATTTGAATAGTCAGGTAGTGGGCACTCGTGTTGGAGTAAAATCTGCTGATGAACGAAGCCACCCCTCTTACCTTTTTACTCGCTGCCCTGTTAGCATAGGTTTACAGACTGTAGCCTAAACTGTATTGTTAGATTACTTCTGCTACTGAATATATAAGCCTTTTATTTGTTAACAAACGTAGAAGAAGAAAACCAAAAGAAATCAATGTTTTCTTAATTTATTTATTTATTCATGCTATCATGATTTCGTACATAGGCCTTGTGTTGTATGCAGGATATCAATATTATCCTTATTTAAACGTAATTTTAAAGATCCAGTACATGAAAATCCTATTCCACAGTATAACGGCCCACGGATGTTTGGTTTTAGTAGCATCGCTCTTTTTAATTTGTGAAGAACCAAGTTAGCACACTTATATCCAGTTTCAAGGGTGTCCGTATCTGTCTTTGTTTCAGTTGCAAATGGGCTGTGCGACGTTGGTGTAAACGCGCCTTGCGAGTGCGCAGAAATTTGTTGACCGATATGACGTCCCAAACTGAACCAATCAAAAAAAGCTAACCTGTAGTCTGGTATATTTTGGAAAGAAATGTTTTCGAAAAGTGTCTGGGCATGTGCAGTTGTTCTCTTTTCGTACATTTTCTGATTCGATTCCGGATTTAGTTGGAATCAACCATTAAATAATGTTTCCTTGATGCTTACTAAACAAACTTACAGATTCCAACATGTCACGTTTAATAAAAAAAAAAAAGACTTCATCCTTCTTTAGTGATCTTGGGTGTTGCGGGCATGTTACGTAATTTACCCCAAAATATTGATCAACGGTATTACCAGTTAATCAATGTGACAATGTAATGTTAGCACAATGACGAGCACTAGGTGGGATGGCAATAACTGCAAGGTTTACCACGCCCAATGTAGTACACGCTAATTGAGACTTGAAAATCTGCTGGTTACCCTTTTAGTTAAATGCTGAGGTATACTAACTTGACTTGGTTGCCAATATAGGCAGCAAATTTGACGCTTGACCATGAAACTGGGATAATATAGACAGAATTTTTGACCATAGAGATAGCTTATCCATTTCTGTCTCGTACGTTAATAATGATGCCAGTCTACCCTAATACGTTACAGTGAGTATGTCCCAAACTTCATCGATGGTGAAAATCGATTCACCATAAGCAGACTAACTAAAGCTGGTCCAAACTGCATCAACTATACATTACTAAACTGGTCTTGAAACATCGAATGTGGGAGGAGATCAAAATTGGTAGCTGAAATTGCTTACATCGTTGTGGTGGTCATTAAGTCTTAGTTCTATTTTTCAAAGGATGTTATTGATCAGTTCTGTTAATCTCAAGTTAAATTCACAGGCCAAGCGTTTGTCTGCAACAACAAATTAAATATTTTCGAAAGATTCAACCATCTGACGTCGAGAAGTATCACTATCGACTACACTCCTGCCATTACGTCAAACGTTTCCGTGACAGAAAGACAACAAACGTGTTGAACACGGCTTCGAACTGCTTCAAAACTTCCCATTTAGTAAGTGAATATGTTGTTTCTACGACGAATATGCGTTCAAGTTACACCGGTTTTGAATATGGCAAGACAAAATTCCTCAGTCAGTTATGCAATTTGCCGACCAGTCTTAATTTTTGGGCAACTTCTTGGTCTAATTTCCTGGAATGTAAAGTTGCGTGTTCTACAGCCACCTCAAAAAGTAAATCTTTGCAGCAGCATTTTATGCTGGTTTTACAAATTGATAGCGTCATTTGCTGTTGTTGCACTTCGATTGTATTTGCTGTGGAAGCCAATAAGTTCTTTGCCAGATAGTTCGGTCAATATCATTATTGATACAATAAATAAATCTGTGTGGACTGTATTTCTGTTTTCCGTCAGCTTGTTTTGCTTTCTCAACGAAAAGCAATTTTGGAATGTCCTCATTTTATTTAGCCAAGTTGACGATTTGTTGAATAAAACAGGAATTACTGGAAATATTTACCTGAGGTCTTTGCTTCCACATTTCATTTTGACAATTCTGATAGTAACTCCTAATTTCATGATTGGCGATGGCATAAAGATCGTTCGGTCCAACTCAGCGTGCTTCATCGAATTGTTCTCAGCTGTGTTTTTCGTTTGTGCTACTGAATT
>JAHWFP010256133.1:0-25855 GCA_023313725.1 Lithobius niger
TAATATTGTGTAATGACTTATAGTTCTGGAGCCTCACTCCAGCTTTTTGTCCTAGTTCTGGGGCCTTACTCCAGCTGCATGTTTTTTGTTGGAGGATATAAAACTCCAACATTACACAGTTCGTAATAAAATATGAAAAAAAAAACAAAGAACCACGTAAGGACACTGTCATCTTCCTCAATCCTACACGGTCCTCCCGTAGGAAGAGCGGAGAAAAGTGTGGTTCGACTAGGAGCCTGGGAACTCTGAGCCAACGTCCTTTTCGCGCGCGCGCGCGTTCGCGTTGAAAGGGTTTTCTCCAAAAGAGGTTTCCCTACTCCGCAGGTTTTGCCTTTTTGGCAAACACTTGTGAGGGAAGAAACGTAATAAAATATGAAAAAAAAAAACAAAGGGCCACGTAAGGACACTGTCATCTTCCTCAATCCTACACGGCCCTCCCGTAGGAAGAGCGGAGAAAAGTGTGGTTCGACTAGGAGCCTGGGAACTCTGAGCTAACGTCCTTTTCGTGCTCGCGTTAAAAGGGTTATCTCCAAAAAAGGTTTCCCTAACTCCCTCAGGTTTAGCAAACAAGGGACAAAAAAGTACAGATGAAGACTAGTCAATATATACAATATTGTAATAATAAAAAAACAAGATATAACTATCGACCAAATGAACCACCAAAAACTTTCTCTTTCAGAATGAAGACAGAACTATCGTCAATAAAATAGGGTTTTTCTCTTTCAGCCTGTAAACAATCACCGAGGTTTTCTCTTTCAGAAAAAAAACATAGATGAAGATGCTCGCACGCAAACGATGGACAACTCCCGTAGGCTTCCCATACTAACATGTACACAACAACTCCATACTCCCATACTCATCTGTACACAATAATCTTCTAGCATTGGACCATTCCCATGCTATCGTGCGCACAACAACTCCATACTCCCAATACTAATCTGCACACAACAACGTCATGGTAGGCTCGCCTCAGCATTGAAATCTGTTACGGGAAAAATTTTGAAATCTTCAAACTTGAATTGCATTGGAACTGTTACAGACTGAAATCTCGAATAGCACTGAATCAGTTACGAGACAGGTTTGTACACCGAAGTGTAGCATTGTTAGTACTAAGCAATCTAACTCAACCCTATACAACAAAAAATTTCGGTGTAACAATACTACTGATGCTGAGAAAATTCCTTAGTGTAGATTGCGTAAAACCTGCATTGCTGCCTGCATTGTTTCGATATTCTCCTCTGCCCCGACAGTTTTCTTTCTCCTGGGCTTATTTTGCACAGTGCCATCGCTTTCCGATTTTTCAATAATTCTCTGAATTGTTCGACAAGAGGGTACAAGGTTGACATTGGGCAGTTTAAACTTGGTGTAGAATGCTTTTCGTGCACTCTCACAGTCTTTTTCTCATGAAACAATCTCACGAGCGCTGTGCGTTCATGCACTGTATATTGTTACATTATTTTGTATGCTTTGCCAATGCCAAAGCTGCGGCATTAAAAAGCTGCAGTCCTATTAATTTCCAACCTTTGGTCTTCAAAATGTGATAAAGTGCACGCTAAATATACTGATAGTATTTAAATGAGAGCATTTTTAAAGTTGGGCGCGATAAAATGGACACCCCGTAAGTTGGGTTTTGATGATTAAGTAACCACTTAAACAAATATTTCTTAACGATAACATAACGTTAGTTTTTATTTATTTTTTATTTCAGTGGGCAAGGAATTATAAAACTAATTACTACCCAGATAATAACTATATTTGTGTAGTCTTTCCCTAGCAACTTTAGGTTGTACAACGTGTAAACAGGATTCGTTCCTAGTTTGGTAATCAGTAACCTGGCGAGTTGAGAAGTGAGAACCGTTTATTATACGTAAATTAATTAAACTTCTGTAAACGTACATAATATCGGACTGGCAGAATGTTTACCAGCTGAAATATAGGATAGTATAATGGTCACGTCTTTTCTTGAACATGTAATCACTGTAATAATTTGCTTTTCCAGTTAAGTAAGTGCCACCCCAGCATGAAATTGGGTACAACAAAAAAAAATTGGGCAATGGCAAAATAAAAGATGTTCAAGGAATTGCGTGGTGCGAGTTTTCTAATGTAATACATTTTTCATAGACGAGCACGCCGCCTGGTAGTAACTGAATTAATTTGACATTTCCAGTTTAGCTTACTGCCCAGAAGGACGTCAAGATATTTTTTCTTTATTTACCTTTTTAATTTGTTGGCAGTCACAATGTTGTTGTAACTGCAGAGAACGAGAAGGGTTACAAGCTTGGAGGCTTAAAAAGAAGGCCACTGCAGGAGATAAGCTGGCAGTTCGTTAGCGCGTGGATAAAGGCGGAGACCTGACGCCGCCGTAATTCGCCCTTTCCTCAACAGAGAAAAAGCGAGTGAAAAAAACACCTTCGTTGATCCCTGGCTATTTTCAGGTTGTTTACTGGTTTTAGATTTCCGCCGCAGGAAGCCATTAGTGGACTGATGTCAACACTTTGTAGTTGTTTTTTTTTTTTGTTTTTTTTTTTTTATCGAGGGGGGTTCATTTCCGGACAGCATTCGAGTAAAAAAAAAAATAAAGTATCCGGCATTTTCTTTTGTCCGGGCTAAGCAGAAATAGGTTACTGACGTTACTTCATAGAAGCCAGGTTTTAAAAAGCATTTTCGCGTAATGCTTATGGAATCGCGTAAAGCTGAAAATAAATGCTTTTGTACGGTAAAGACTACGCATTTACGAAATGCTTGAATTTTTATTTATTTTTTGATAACACACGCAATGCTGCTGAGGGTTGGAGGGATGGTTTAGATGACAGGAGGGTTTGATTTGTGACCCCGAGTTCGCTGGTTCGAGGCCCGGTCACGTCACCTTAATGAAGTCCATATATGAAGGATTAGGTTGTCTTTACTCTTTGTACGTAGAGTACGTACAATTTTCGCCAACTGTGCGATTGTGTTTCGGTTACTCCTGTACAATCAAAAGCAAGTTTTATTTATTGTTTTATTTTGTGACATTTCTCGTTCGTTTCTTTTCCAAAGAGCGAATTAACGAACACGGGTATGGTGTAAAGTCAACGTCAATATGACGCATTACGTTTTATTACATCAATCATACAATGCGGCTTGACGTTAATTGTGCACCACAATCTTGTTTTGCAAAACAAGTCCTTCCAGGAAAAACAAATACACGGTGAATCAGGAATCGCAATCGTACCCGACCGCAAACTGTTTTGGCTATCCACGCCAGTTAACCCTTATGATATTTCGTTATTTCTATGACCATACTTAGGGGCGTAGAGGAGTGCATTTGGTTGGGGTGAGGATTGGGTGGGGGTTGGGGGGGAGACAAGTAAAATTTGCCGAATCATCTATATCGGCTATAGTATCGGGGTTCTGGAGCGCGGTGAGCTTAACCCCGGAAGCTGACGAATTTTTAGGTGTTCTAAGGACGTTCCTGGCTTCAAACAATATGGTTTCGTCATTTTTTATGGCTTCACAAGAATGGAACAGACAAAAATGAAAAGTAGGGTAAAATCTGTTTTGTTTTGTTTGTAAACCCCTTTCCCATGCCCAAAATTACGATCGGCGGCTTTCGACGAATACTGGGTCCCTGGTATACATGAAGATACACCGCCGTACCTACTGCTCCTATTTAGCACGTGATTTAGCTAAAAATAGGACCTGGTTTCGTTTCTATATAATGCACCACCACTCACAATCGACTTGACATTCATTTTAGCCTTACGACAATTTTCATCTATAACAACACGTAGTGAAGAAATCTTTACGGTAGTTTTCAAATCTCCCCAAAACAAAACTAGTTAAGGATTCCCAACAAGATCTTCGGTGTTTGAAGTCGTGATACCAAACGATAAGCTCTTTCGCCAAGGTAAGCCCACCGCGTAATAGTTCGAATGTTAAATGAAAAATCTGAAAATTACTTCCTGTGCAATTTTCATGTATTTCATTTAACCTTTGAAGTATTTGGTGGGGGGGAACTTAGCGAAAGAACTTGACGTTTGATATCACAACTTCATACGGCCATACTCACATATATATATCTCGATAGGACGGACGTTAATGTTACTGCTGATTCTTGGCGAGCGACACACTGGTGTTTGTCTTAATACCACGACGTAACGCAAAATAATTTAATCTAGCATTCCGTAAAAATCTGTTTATTCGATAACAGAGTCTGCCAATTTTTCGTTGTTTTTTTTTTTTAATTAAAAAATTTTTAACTTTTGTCTTTCTTGTATATTTTTTAAACCGTATCCAATCATACCTAATTACTTGTTCGGTGGTGAAATTGAGCTTAGTCGGATGGATTACACCAACTACTAACTAATTAGGCTTGAAGAAATTTGAGACTTACATTTCTTTTTTTTTTTTCTGCCTTGCTTTTTCTTGCAGGTTATTCAAGAAAACGGTGTTTCTTTAACTTAGTTTTTCCATTTTGGCAGCGCTTCATATTTTCAGTA
This sequence comes from Lithobius niger, assembly GCA_023313725.1. Taxonomy (NCBI): domain Eukaryota; kingdom Metazoa; phylum Arthropoda; class Chilopoda; order Lithobiomorpha; family Lithobiidae; genus Lithobius; species Lithobius niger. The sequence goes on from JAHWFP010256133.1 coordinate 4,479, forward strand.
GCCAATAATAATCTGCCTACTTTCTCATGGACTGTTGCCTTCTAACGTAATACTTTCTTATTCTTGGCTAACCTTTAATCTGGCATCGTATCCTTTAGGATGCATGCTATACAAACAAAAATAAAGAAGTATGAACGCGCACACGAGGTTTGTGAGGGGGACTCCGAGCAAAGAGATCGAGACGCGTCCCAAACGAGGGTCCGAAACGCGCGACTTTGCTACGAATATTAGAAAAAAAGTCGCTACAAGTCATTTGCGCCAAATTAAGGGCAACCAACCAGCTGGACTTATTTTTCAGGGCTATCCGGTGTGTAAATCGCCTCTTGTGCCGACTGTTACCCTTTTGATACACCGGTAAAACTTAATGAACTGGTACTCGCGAGCGGTACTAAAAAAACTGACGCGAGCGGGCGGTGTGTTTTTTTTTTTTTACGTTTTATTCGTGATTTTTCAGTTGCGGGTGATCGCTTTTTTTTTTTTTTTTAGCAATACACAAAAACAAAATCGGTAACTTAAATTTTGTTGTGGAGTACAATATCTCTTTTAATTACATGGTGATCGTGCAAAAGTTGCAAATTTTGTAAAAGTCATTCTTTAGATCCAAGTTTTTAGTTGTGACATGCCTCTGAACGAGCCTTACATTCGTTTCGAGGCGTTCATGTGAATGGAGCAAAGACCTGATGTGGTCATCGGCTCCAGAATATGTTTGATGAAAGTACTGATGCGTGATGGGATTTTTAATTTTTTTTTATTTTTACACACTGTCATAAAAAACGTTTCATGCACTAAGAAAAAAAACCGTGCGTCCGCTCCCGAGAACCACTTAATTAATTTTTAACGGCCTAACGAGTGAGATAGTAGGGGGAAATATCGTTGTATGAAGAAGCACCCATATTGTTAATAATTCACCGTGTTCCCTTCTGTTAGCCGAAATCACCGAGAAGACTACAGCAACGACTTTGTTGCCTTTTTCAACTGCGGCACGGTATCAGGTAGAGACAAACGGTTTTCATCATTAGATTCAGCGTCTAAAAATTAGTTGAACGGAAGAAAAAAAAACCCGGAAATATGAAGCGGAAGTGGTTCCCAATAGACCGAAAGTGGCAGACAAGTGAGCCCATTTGTATGGAACAGCACCAGATAGAGACAAACGGATTTCAGCATTAGATTCAGCGTCCAAAAATTAGCCAAAAGGAATAAAATAAACCGGAAGTATGAAGCGGAAGTGGCCGACAAATGAGCCCGTTATCTATGGAACGATACCAGATAGAGACAAATGGATTTCACCATTAGAGTCAGCGTCTAAAAATTAGTTAAAAGGGGAAAAAAACAACCTGGAAGTGTGCAGCAGAAGTGGCGCGAAAGTGGCGGAAGTGCACAGAATACAGGTTGCGACTAGGTGGCTGGCGCAGCAACTTGTTGTTATCGTACCCGACTTCTATTCCTGCTTTGCTTTAAGAAGTCAAGGTCACCTTTACAAAATTATGATGTGCGTACAAAATTTATTTACATTTAGTTACATTTTGTAAAATGGCACACATATTATAAGTCAGATAAAAGTTAAAAATACTTTTAATTATCGGCAATATAATTTTATTCAGCCAAAGACAGCTTTGGTTTTGCCGACTTTTGATGACTTACGAAAAAATTGCTCAGCCCACCCCCACCCCCTTGCTTTGATCCTGATCACACCGAATTGTTAGTGCATTGCAAGTATGAAGAAAGTTACACATGCAGTCGCAAATAATTAAAAAGGACAATTAAAAGTAATTATTTAGGCTGTACGACAGCTAACACTAAATTGTAGACAAAACAAATGTTGTGATGAAAACCTACAAAAGGCAACAAGAATACGGTTTTCATCAATATTTATTTTATATTAAATGAGCACGTTTGGCCGCTTTCAAACTCATAACTAAGTTACAGTGAGTATACGCTGCCTATTCCCTCTGGTTTACATTCTCATTTTGAAAGCTGAGTGAAGAATTTTAATCTTACAACGCTGGAAGTTAAAACACTGCTGTAAACAAAATGTATGAAATGTTCGGTTTGCAATAAGTTTTCAGACCATTCGTGTTTTGTAACAGACGGAATGCGTTTTTTTTCTTTTTCTTCGGAGAAGTGAACTATTGTGTGTAATTGCAAAAGGCGTGACGTCACCATGAGTTAGCCAATGACGAACGAAAACAACGGCTGTTTGGCCGTCTGATTGGACTAGCCCAGTCACGTGATGGGTACGTCACAGCAAACAGCCATAGCGCGTGGTATAAAACAGATCATTACCGTTTTAGTTTTACATTTACAATATTTTTTTCGGTACTAAGCAACTTTTTTAATGATGTCAGAGGGTACACCAGCTTTTAACAAAAAGCAGACTATTTTTTTTTTTTTTATATAAATGGAACGCGGTAGAAAGCAGACAAAAAGCGCATCGCATCCTGCGGCGTGTCTTTGTCTGCCTGTCAATCTACCTGTAGCCACAGTAAATTTTTAATTGGCCGATAAATTGTCTGCCCAGTTTGTGCCTTAATTAAGTTAACAAATCAATAGAGAACACAATAGAAATTTACTGTTACATAAAAAAATAAATAAATAAAAAAACCCGTGACGGAAAGCTTTCCGAGACTCTTTTGAGTGCCCGTTTTATGGGGAAGAGGTTCAGTCCCGTCCGTTCGAAAACCCAACAGATAGAAAATATCGCATGGCCCGTGAGATAGGACATTTTCGACCTGACGGGAAAATGTATTTCTATCTCACGGGAATTTTTTTGCCCGATAACACGGGAATTTATTTCTATCTCGTGGGATTTTTTTTCGATATAACGGAAATTATTTTTTAAATTTATAATGACATTTTTCACATAAACTAAAGTTATATAACCAAAGTCAATCAATTCTTCTACAAAAGAGTAGCAAACAATAGGATTAAGATCATTTCAAGCCTTGATTTTATGCTATTAGTGTCAACTGTTTCAAAACTCTACGTTTATTTAGCACTAAGTACAGATGCACACCTATTTACGTTGCCATTTGGACTTAAACGACAGACTGCCTGAGGAGCCGTTCAAGTATTATGTCATCGAGAAATTGGCTATTTTTAAACCCCCTCCCCCCTCGTCATCGATCGTCATCAATTACTCAACTCCCCTCCAGTATTACGTCATCTCTAACCTGACCCCCCCCCCCCATAAGAGGGGGCGTTTTCTCTGTATTTTCCTATGTTTTTCTGAGGTCCTTTTTTTGCGTTTTTCCACCCTTTTACTTGGATATCGGTGCTTACGTCATTAACTGGCCAACTCCCCGCCCCCCTCAAAAGCCACTAGCTGTGGCGAACCTGCTCTCCCCTCTTCCAGACGACGTAATACTTGAACGTGCTCAGAGTTGGATTTGATTCCACAAACTTTGAAACCAAAGGCCGTCTTGTTTATATTTAGCACTAAAACAATTCTGTGCCACCATAAAGAATACTAACAATTATTGTCACACTTAGTAACTAAATTATGGAACAATTCTATACCAACAGTACAACAATCCTAAAACAAATGAAATTTCTTAAATGCTAATAATGCAAACCGCAAGCAATTTAAGCAGCCTATCAGTTCTCAATACGAGTAGCGCCAGCAGGAAAAAAACAAACAGCAAAATAAAACAAACTACTAATTCGTATTTTGTGGTGAGCTTTATAGACTGGTTATGACATACTGATTAACCGTGCCTTTTTCCCCCGTGAGTACACAAACAAAATTTTATTTGATGGGAAAAAAATTCTATTCGATGGAAAAAATTTCTATCCGATTGGAAAAAAATTTCTATCTGTTGGGAAAATCCTATTTTCTATATTGTATTTCCATCCCATGGGACGTTCGATCATTTCGATCTGATGGGTTTTCGATATGACGGGAAGACACCGGGGAAGAACCCAAACAAAACGCATCCAAAATGTAAATACGTAAAATTGTAAAATTGGTTAGTAAATTTTTTTTTTAATTCACTGCTTACCAAACTTAAACTTACTATACTGGACATAAATCTTTCAAGAAGCATTTGTTTAGCCTAAATGGTCATTGGATCAAAAAACCCTGTGAGCTTATAGCAATGCTGTTTAGCATCACGAGTTAACACTGAAAACGTTTCATTTTTGTTTACATTGTTTTTTTGGTTTTTTTTTCTTCTTTAAATTAATTTCTTTCTGCCTTAATTCAGCCGAAGCAGCTCGTGTGGCTGAACCGGTTCAGTTTTGAATATTACCGGACTTTTTTGAGAAGAAGAAATAAAAAAAAAAAAGGTTGTTCTAGTACTCGTACATTTCCCCCCTTTTTCTTTTGAATTTGTTCTTAATCATGATTTGCTTAATTTTGAAAACCCTGTTTCCCCACATTAATTACATTTTTATTCCTGTGTTTTTTTAAAGAAAATGTTTCGTTTTTTCTTATGTGCGACCCTTACCCACACGCGAGCGTCTGCTCTTGTGGTGTGAAGTTCGTCTACCGTTAAAACCACTTTCTTGTAAATTGTACCGAAATAAATTCAACTCAACTCAACAAATTATCTAAAGACACTGTGCACTGATAATACAGTGTTCGGACTTCACGTCCACGAACTATTCATCCACGAACTGTTCGTCCCACGGACTATTCTTCCATGGACTATTGTTCCCCGGAGGATTTGACCCACGACTGTCAGAAGGAGCTTAATAGTTCTACCTGTGCACACCCGGACTTTCATTCTTCGTGTATTACGGCAGTTAGTTTCCGGCAGTTATGACTGGGGATGCATTTGGATGTTTATAGTTCCCGCTCGAAGCGCAGCCCCTTACAGTTCTGATTGTGTACACCCGAAGTTTCATTCTTCCTATATTCTGGCGTTGAGTTCCTGGAAGTTATGATTAGAGAGGGTTTAGGATATTTATCATTCCCATACGAGAGTGTGTCTCTCCACAGTTCTGATTAGATGCTGGTACCACAACAAGATGTGCGCTCAATGAACGGTTCATTCTAGTAGCGTGCATTTTAGGGAATGAACAGTTCGTCCGGGGACGAAAAATCATACAATCGACAGTACACATTACACCACATGATTTGTGTTCTAGCAGTACACGTTTTGTGTACTTTTTGCCTAGCATGCACACATAATGTGTACCGGTAAAACGCAGTCCTTGGTTGTGCACTATTAATGCACAGTGTCTTCGAGTGTTACCGACATGTAAACTCTACAAAATGTTGTAAAAACTGATTATGGGATTCCGATATTTCTCTCAAATACGCGGAAAAAGCACTGTTTTATTGTGAAATTTTGACCAGCCCTTAAAAAAAACCGGAAGATAATGTGCAACAACTAAAACAACGTTAGTGATACGTAGTCGAAGAACATTCAGAGATAAATTCATCCAATAAGGTCTATCATATGTGATGTATTTTTTTAAAACGGGAAGAGGGAGGCGGCTGCACCATTTGCATTGCATTCTTCCCCTGCATGTGGCCCGAGAGTAGGATTCCCAAAACGAATGCGTTTTATCTGAATTCCAGTCCGTAAGGTATTAATTGTTGGTCGTTAGAATGTAGTGGCAGTGCGACTGGGTGGGAGGTATTTAATGCCTTTAGATAAATTCTGTGGTTCGTTTGTCGTGATAGTCATTCTGGATCATTATAAGATGTTTTAAGGAGTCTACACTGATCAAACATCTCAGCAGTTATACCGCCATCGAGTTTTAACTCCACAAGGGATGTTTCATCTTCCATTATTCAAAGTGAACTGAGAAACCGGAGTTGACAGATCAGTAATTGGTATTACCCTCTTGTTCCACGATTAATGGCGAATAAGTTATTTGAGAAGTGTTCCATACGTTCTTCCAGGCGATCCATACAGTTTCATCGTCAAAGATTGCAAAACGATCATACATTTTCTGAATAGAAATTGTTCTAGAGCGTTTGTCATTTACACAGTTATGGTTTTTTTTTTTTTCCGCAAGAAGCCTGCAGCAACCTTGCGGTCATGGTGCCAGAGTTGGCAGAGAAGGCTGCCTAGTTAGGAACTGATCTGGTCGGTGACTGAAAAAAAAAGACTATGGCAAAGTCCTTGCTGTTCCGTGCCGGCCAGGGAAGTGTGAGCATTCTGACTATTCGGCCCGATATCTCAGCCAAACCACGATCGTAGGTAGAAACTGAATTTGATTTGTGGTGAAGAGATAGTAATTTGAAAACAGCAATTTCATCATAATTTGAAAACCCCTAAAAGACGGCCGGCAAAAAAAAATCCACCATAGTCTTGAAATGCCATAGTCTTGAAATGACCAATGCTGCTATCTTGGCGTGCCACCAAGCTAAAGAAAATTACGTAAGTCTCAATGCGCACCACGGGCTTTGTGTGAGAAGGTTTCGGGTCGTCCCCAAAAAATAGTTCCACATGACTTAAAAAGTCGTCTGATGATGCGAAAGTGCCGGATTTGACTCCATGGCTTAACTTAAGGGTAAATACTTTTTTTTTTATTTATTATTATTTTATTTCAAAACTCGGCCCGCATTTTTTTGGACCACAGCATCTTTGCTTGAGTACAGAAAGTGCCGAGTTCCAGACACACGCAAGACACACGCCCGCCAAGATAAAACGATAACATCCAGATAAAATATATATGAGCATGGCGACCACTAGACACGTTGTGTCTTTACAGCAAAGGTAGTTTGGCTGTTTTCAGCCATGTGAGGATAAATAACAATACGACAGAAAAGTCTGAAACTTGTTGGATCCGGAGATTTGGTCGCCTGACAACATAAAAGTCACTACTAATGACACAGCTTACCGTTTTCTTGTTGAAAAAATGACGTGAATAACGTAAATATTAGCCTAATCAAGACACACGTTAGTGTGTCGCCCGTCAAGATAAAACGATAAATCCAGAAAAAAATATATATATGAGAATGGCGACCACTAGACACGTTGTGTCTTTACAGCAAAGGCAGTTTGGCTGTTTGCAGGCATGTGAGGATAAATAACTATGCGACAGAAAAGGCTGAAACTTGTTTAATCGAGGGCTTTGGTCGCCTGACAACATACAAGTCACTATTAACGCTTAACGTTTTCTTGTTGAAAAATCGACGTGAACAACGTTGATATTTGCCTAATTAAGTACTACGTACTACTTACTAACGCTTGTTTTTGTATCACGAAAATAAATTCCTCCATGCGGTGAATAAAGCTGGTTCTTAGCTCATTTTACAGGTATTGCTCTGTAGATTGCCCTTTTCATATGGACCTTTCTAATTGGTCAAGTAGTTCAGGGGTTAGGGAGCTCCAAACGACCAAATTGATTGTTTTACATTGTTTTAAACATTGTTATTATGCAACAATGCCAAACTGAACATTAAATAAATCCGTGCGTTTGCAGTACTAATACGAAACGTTAATCTTAAAAAAAAAGTTACTGCTGCCCTAAAAATCTAACGAAAGCAACAACAGATTGGTCCATATTGGTGTTTCTCTCTCAGTAATTGCTAATAAAAAAATAGATTCCATCAATTTGGACCAAAAAAATCTGATATCTACACCAAAAGAAAACTTGTTAAGGATTCGCGCCAAGCTGGTTCTTCGCTCACTTTACAGGTATTGCTCTGGAGATGTGCCCTTTTCATACGAACCTTTCTAATTGGTCAAGTGGTTCAGGGATTAGGGAGCTCCAAACGTCCAAATTGATTGTTTTACATCGTTTTAAACATTGTTATTATGCAACAATGCCAAACTGAACATGACTGTGTCCTCAAAATCTAACGAAAGCCAAAAAAAAAAAAAAAAAATGAACTGGAAAACTAGATTGGTGTTTCCATCTTATGATTGCTAAGAAAAAAAATTGGATTTCATCCCAAAACAAAACTTGTTAAGGATTCCCGCCAAGCTTTTCGGTCGTGTGAAATCGTGATATCAAACGCCAAGCTAATCCCACCGACTAATTATACTTCAAACGTTAAATGAAATAATTGAAAATTGCGCCGTGTGCAATTTCCATATATTTCATTTTAACCTTCGAACTATTACTCGGTGGGATTAGCTTGGCGAAAGAGCTTGGCGTTTGATATCACGACTTTACACGGCCGAAAAGCTTGGCGGGAATCCTTAACAAGTTTTGTTTTGGGGTAGATAACGATTATACAAAAAGTACAATGGAAAGTGGATAATGACACAACAGTAACTACAAGCCATCACCGTGCTGTACTGCATAATAATGACAATCAAACATTTGTTGGCAAGTCACAACCACACAGTGAAGCGCCCGAAGGCCGCTAACAGACGGCCAAAGTTAAGCGTGATGGTTTAAATTAACAAATATAGAAGCAAGCCGATATAAAAAAAAATAAATAAATAAAAGCAATGCGCACCGAGGGTCAAATTCGACATACTCCAGAAAGGTCTACCCGCCTGACCTATCGTCTAAAGCTGGCCAGATAAAGGTGCCATGACAACGTCCCATGCAGCAAATGGTTCCACGGATCCACAACATGACTGCAAAGGAAAAATGTACACCATGCCACATACTGAAGGTGTATACTCCTTGAACAGTGAAAATCTGGACACTGCCTGCACCCGCAGGTTAGCAGAATCCAACACTCGAACACGAGTTCCCTATACAGCTATTCTTCTGACAATTCCAAAGGATGGGAGGTTATTCTACACCATTAACCTTCTTACTACGCCCATCTTCTTTCATGTCTGTAATCAGTTCTCAGAAAACGTTTTGAAGAGCACGATGCTAGATGAACGCAGTTCGCATTTCCTTAGATAGGATTTCACACGACATTCACGTCGAAAGTGGACTGGCTATTACGACTCCCAGCTTCTGTTGTCAGGCGAACGAATTACTCGTCTCTTCTGCTAGAAAGGTCACCGTTAAGCCGTTGCCGCGGAGTGTTCTAGGAAACCAATGAGCTTGTTGCCTGGCAATAGTGGTGGACCGAAACTGATTTTTTTTCACTTTCGGCTGAAACCGAAACCCCTACCGAAACCGGCGATTTGGTTTCGGCCGAAACCGAAACCACTACCGAAACCGGAACCTAAAACTAACCTGAATAATGTCAGTTTTAATAATTCGACAAAAAGCAGGGATAAAATCATGAGTGTATGATGGTTTTTCATAGACTGGCCCTAGACCTAGAAAATCCACACACACACTTCCACCCCACAAATAAAAAACGTGTCAGAAATTAACAAAAACTGTCAATACTGCAAAAAGACTTCAGGATTTTCGTTTGTACTTTTTTTCTTTTTAGTCATTAGCCTTTTTTTTAAATTTGAAAACCATTAATTCGTGTTCAAACCATTAATCAGAAAAGGCTTCCTTAAAATAAGTGAAAGCTTTGCTAGTAAACATAAATATACCCTCCTGTGCAACGAAGCCATTACAATTTTGATGAAATTCGGATTGAAAGAAAAATTGTATTTATTATTTATTGGCACGACATGGCAAATGAAAACTGGATATCTCAAGCTACAGCCTAGTTAGTTTACGCAGAAATCTGCTACTGCCAGGAGGCAGTGGTTTCGGCTTCACTGAAACTGCAGCATAGGATTTAGCCGAAACCGAAACTGAAACCATTTCGTTGGTTTCGGCTGAAACCGAAACTGACCTATAACTTCATGGCCGAAACAAGATCCGAAACCGAAACCGGAAATTTGGTGTTTTCGGCGCCGAAACTGAAACCGAAACCGAAATTCGGCCGACCTCTACCTGGCAATAGTGATTCACAAACGATATCTTCGTAATTTCTATTTCCCTAGAGTTAGTAAGTGCATTAAAACAAGCATGACATTTCCCAAACAAAGGTACACTTGTTGAATACTGGCTTTTGGATCAACGTTTTCGTCATTTCTGTTTCATACGATGAGACTTTCGTTTTGAATTTTTGTTTAAAAAAAAAACATGTGTAAAAGGCCAGATCTTGGATTTTGTTAATGGGAGCAGGGGTTAGTACTGTAGACTAACATTTTCGTGCTAAGTTTCATGGTTCCTTTATGTCCTCCACTCTTTTTCAATCCTTAAAAACAGTCAATTAGCCTGCACGGCACTTTTCCCCTCCATTGTTAAAGCTGCGTCAGAGAGAGATCGATTTTATTCTTTAATTAGGTATGAGGAATCAACCACACTATTCACACCATGCTGGACCCGACCCTGAATTTTAAGTTTGGTTTGGTAAAATACGCACTTATCTGGAAACTAAAACGTTGTGAATTCGAAGTCTTCACCCACCAGCAAAGTTCACGCACATGCTCTCTTTCTTACTGCAGTGCCACTTAGTTGAAGAACGTTGATCTTAGTTCTGAATCAACAATGTGCGTAACGAATGCAACATTGCAACTGATAGGGGGAAAACAACAGGTTTTAATGCCAGAAGAATTCACATTAAAAGAAAAACGGAAGTGGTATCGGTTTGTAGCGTTCTGCATTGCATTATTTAGAAAACAGAATTCAAACTTCCCATCCATTTAAAGCCGAGTACGATTTATCAAATTCCATGTGCGAACCCTACATGCAAGGCAACTCTCATTGGGCAGAGTGAACTGGTCATCAACCCAACATTTCTGATAACCATACTCTGTTTCAAATCCTGAATGTTCGAACTAGACTCAATTTAGAAACCATCCAACTGTATTGCCTTCCACTCTCCATCTGTACATAACAATATACCGCTTAATATAAATAAGTAATACATATCCGTGAGTCCTAGTCGATTTAACGGTTATAATTGCGAGCGAGCGAGAAACGGCTAGTCCACTATCGAGGGGGTGGAGGGAAACACGAGTGGGCGAAGCCCACGAGTTTTTCCCTCCAGCCCCGAGATAGTGGACTAGCCGTTTCGAGCTCAAGAGCAATTATAACCGTTAAATCGACTAGTACTCACGGATATGTATTTTAATGCTAAGGTGTGACGTCGAGCTAATTTATCGTGTTATTAGAGTTTTTTAAAGAATTGTTTCAAGAATTTAAGATTTTTTTTTACATGCGATTTATGTAAATTCCTGAATGGATGTTCCGGTTTAGAAACGGGGTTGGAAGCTTCCTGTGTATGAAGGCCGACCGAAGGGGAGTGACGCTGCGTAATACCGATGTTTTGTGTTTAAGGTAAAACTGTATTTTTTTCTACTTTAATAGTTTAAATAAGATGAGTATGTAAAATGCGCTATTCGCCTGAGTCTCGTAGGTTTTTAGGTGTATTTCAAAGTGTCAGTAGCCTAGTTTTCGTACCGTTGGAACGAAAGAGGGTTGGGCCATTCCTCCGTGGGTGGGGGTCTAGCATAGTATGCGAGTTTTTTTTTTTCGTGTTAGGCTAGAAAGAAATGTGTCGCAGGTTGTAAATGTGCCTGTTTATGCTGGTTGCATTTGTGCTGTGTACGGTAATTTTAAAAAGTCGGGTCATATGTCACATGGTGGAACAGGGGTTGTGTAGACCCCCGTAAAAAGTGTTAGATTATCAAAAAAATATGGGTTTTCAAAATTAACAGACTGTAACGTGTGTGGGTTTTCACATTAACCGTATATAACGACTACACTTTTAGCATGGGGATGTATTAGCGTGACGTCACCACCGTGCATTAAAATATAAAGAATGTATTAATCTATTGAAGAAATTTACAGTTTTCTCACTTCGCCACCAGGGACATCTCAATATTATCAGTACAGCCCGTCATCCGTCACTTTGACTGTGTCGGATTACTGCACATTTGAGGTCCCTTCGTTTCGCTATTTTTTTTTTTTTAATTATTAATTTATTTGTTCCGACTTTGACTGGTGTCCAGACTAGTTCTGTCCGGTAGAAATGGACTTTTTGGTTTCCTTCTTTTTAATGACTTGGCAAATTTGTTTTTACGTGTTTTTATTTGCTCTTGAAAATGAGAATCGGAGCCGACTTGAAACGTCGAGCACGTTTTATATGCTGTGCACTTTTTTGGTTTTGTAACCGGCTATTTACATATAGCAAGACGCAACACGAGCCAACACTCGTGGTGCGCCTTGCAGTTACATAAGCTGATTGTGCGCCCTGCCAACTTCTGCCCAACAGCAGAACTTTGCCGGACGCCAACAGCCGGGTAGCACGCCAGTCTCTCTGCTCAACCAGTTGGGACCAGTTCGCACGTGTTTGCCAATCACTTGACATAATGCCTTAGGTTTAATTGTTCTCCATACACTGCAAAAAAAATGTGACTTTACATAACTTTCTTGTGGCCAGGCTGCCGCATAATTATTGTGTAACTTACACAAAATCTGGAAAAAATAGAGAGTGTGCATTACACAGGATATTCGAACAAGTAAACATAAGATGAAAGATGCACATGGGAAGAGCAGTTTCACGCCACACACGCAAATCAGGAATAAAAAGAGCAAAGTATTCAATTTTTTTTAGTAACAGATATTTTTGCTTCCCATACCCCAATAATTCGTTTTGGAAACGCCCATGTGTGTAATGACATCAGAAATATACGTGAAAGGCGTCAAAAATTGCTTTAATTAAAAACATTTTGTTGTAGTATGAAATTACACAAATTAGCCGTGTATAGTGAAAATATTATTCGCTTGAGTTGCTGTTATCGTCAAATTTAACACCAATATTTGTAATTAGTATTAAAAAACGCTTAAGCGTATAAAATACGGATGTAAGCCTTAAAAAACTTAAAACTTAGATATCAGAAAAAGACATGTAAGCCATCAGCGTCGCACTAATACGTGTAAAAGAATCTCCAGCGACCCAAAAAACTAGCTGGAGCTTCTTTTACACGTATTAGTGCGACGCTGATGGCTAACATGTCTTTTTCTGATATCTGTTCCTTTACGGCTTTAAGTTTTTTAAGGCTTACATTCGTATTTTATACGCTTAAGCGTTTTTTAATGCCAATATCCATTATTTTTTTTTATCTCAGCAAGAATAACACAGAAAAGAATACTGTAATCACCTTAAAATAACTGTTATAAGAAAAGCCTATTTAATACTCAATTTTAAGAGCTATTACTATTAAAAAACGCTTAAGCGTATAAAATACGGATGTAAGCCTTAAAAAACTTAAGGCCCTAAAATAAAAGATATTAGAAAAAGACATGTAAGCCATCAGCGTCGCACTAATACGTGTAAAAGAATCTCCAGCGTCGCGTTGAAAATCGGTTCAGTAGTTCGATCTCCAGGTGAGGGCAAAGAGTCCCAACAGCAACATTAATGATTTGTGCCCAGTGATCTACTATAATAATTGCTCTGCCGACGAGAATACTGCATTCAGATCAATATCGTGTTCAAACGGCCCTGGTCGGTGTTAATACCTACATTTTAAGATATACAAATTGAAAATCGGTTCATTGGTTCGATCTCTAGGTGAAAGCAAAAGTTCTAGCCCATTTGGCTTTCCGTGTCAAGAATATTGTAGTCACATCAAAATCGTGTTCAAAAGGCCCTGGTCGGTGTTAATACCTACATTTTAAGCTATACAAATTGAAAATCGGTTCAGTGGTTCGATCTCTAGGTGAGAGCAAAAGTTCTAGCCTATTTGGCTTTCCGTGTCAAGAATATTGTAGTCACCTCAAAATCGTGTTCAAAAGGCCCTGGTCGGTGTTAATACCTACATTTTAAGCTATACAAATTGAAAATCGGTTCAGTGGTTCGATCTCTAGGTGAGAGCAAAAGTTCTAGCCCATTTGGCTTTCCGTGTCAAGAATATTGTAGTCACATCAAAATCGTGGTCAAAAGGCCCTGGTCGGTGTTAATACCTACATTTTAAGCGATACAAATTGAAATTCGGTTCATTGGTTCGATCTCTAGGTGAGAGCAAAAGTTCTAGCCCATTTGGCTTTCCGTGTCAAGAATATTGTAGTTACATTAAAATAGCCTGCGAAAGGCCCTATGCCTTGTCCACACCTACGTTTTAAGCTATGCAACTTGAAAATCGTTTGAGTGGTTCGGTCTCCAGGTGAGAGTAAAAAGTCATAACAACAACATTAATGATTTCTGCCCAGTGCTCTACAATAATATTTGCTCTGCCGACGAGAATATTTTAGTCACATCAAAATCGTATTCAAAAGGCCCTGGTCGGTGTTAATACCTACATTTTAAGCTATACAAATTGAAAATCGGTTCATTGGTTCGATCTCTAGGTGAGAGCAAAAGTTCTAGCCTATTTGGCTTTCCGTGTCAAGAATATTGTAGTTACATTAAAATAGCCTGCGAAAGGCCCTAGGCGATGTCCATACCTATGTTTTAAGCTATAGAACTTGAAAATCGGTTCAGTGGTTCGATCTCCAGGTCAGAGCAAAGAGTCCCAACAACAACAACAAGACGAACAACAAGAACAACAACAACAACAAGAAATGACCATGCTGTGGACGCCGAACGGTTCGATTGTTGTCATTAAAATTTGTAATGCGGTGAAATAGTTATGACACGACCCCAAATACCGAATTTCGTTGGTCTATGTCAATTTTGGGCGAAACTATAAGAGTTCAAAGTTTGACGTTTAACACGGAAGTTCATGCTGAGGCTTACATAAGGACCGCTACCGCTACCGCTACCGCTACCGCGGTCCTTGATGTTTTAAAATTGAGCATCGGTTCGTTGGTTCGATTTTCAGGATTAGTACAGCTGTTACGGGCCAGAATTTTGGCTAATTATGAACATCGAGCGTTTGAAATGTGGTATACAAGTTAATTCTTAGCTAATAAATCGAGCTAGCTATGGAATCTCTCAAGATATACCCTAAGGCCCTTTCCTGTCCCCCTACTACATGCACCTGTAGTACTACGAATTTTGGTACTATAAATTTTGGCTAACAAATTCCAATCCGAGTTTCATGCTTTTTGCTCGATCCGCAAGAATTAGTTGGTCAAACCTCAGTGAGGGGGCACGGGGGGGGGGGGTGCTAGGGTCCCTTTGTGGGAATTTCATGTGGGTTCCATGGCTGATTCGATTTATGCTGCTAAGAATGACTTGTGCGCCAAATTTCATGATTTTAGCTTGATCTATAAGAATTTGTTGCCAAAGCCCCTGGGAGGGGGCACGGGTCGGAGGGTGCTGGGATGGGGGGGAGGTGCTTAAGGCACTTGGGGGGATTTCATGGGGCCCAAGACTTGTGTACCAAATTTCATGTTTCTAGCTCGATTTGCAAAAATGTGTTACTCCACTTAATGATTTCTTCCCAGTGCTCTACAATAATAATTGCTCTGCCGACGAGAATACTGATCAAAATCGTGTTCAAAAGGTCCTGGTTGGTGTTAATACCTACATTTTAAGCTATACAAATTGAAAATCAGTTCATTGGTTCGATCTCTAGGTTCTAGCAAACGTTCTAGCCCATTTGGCTTTCCGTGTCAAGAATATTGTAGTTACATTAAAATAGTCTGCGAAAGGCCCTAGGCCATGTCCATACCTACGTTTTAAGCTATCGACTTGAAAATCGGTTCAGTGGTTCGGTCTCCAGGTGAGGGCAAAGAGTCCCAACAACAACAACAACAAGAAATGGCCATACTGTGAACGCCGAACGGTTCGATTGTTGTCATTAAAATTTGTAATGCAGTGAAATAGTTACGACACGACCCCAAATACCGAATTTCGTTGGTCTGTGTCAATTCTGGGCAAGACTATAGGAGTTCAAAGTTTGACGTTTAACATGGAAGTTCATGCTGAGGCTTACATAAGGATCGCTACCGCGGTCCTTGATGTTACACATCTTTCTTGTGCTATGTCGCTGTAATAAGAACATTTTCCGCTATGAACGCTGCTGTCGCTTTATTTCCCAGTATTATGTGTAACGTCGCACGCCTTTTACGTGTTATTTCTCTGTAGCGACAATGTTTCCCGCTAGGATCGCTGTTGTTCTGTCATTTCAACTTATTTTGTGTAATGTTACACAACGTTGCAGTGTCACGTTTCTGTCTGCCCTTCATTAGCGAACTCAGTCATAAAATAGGAGTTTAGCTACACAAATACATTAAGTATTCATATAATTTTTTTTACAGTTGGTGGCTGAACAACCGAAGGGGCTAGTTGGTGTTGGAGAGACAATCCGAAAGGTGGTCTCTCTGCTGACTGCTTGTGCTGGACACTGACAGGTTGCGACCTGGACCAGTGCCTAATATGTGATAGCTGTGCATTAAGGAATGAATTGGAATTCAGTTCTTGAGCTTGAAACCTCTCGTCCATTCCCTTTGTGGTTACAGTTTTACACATTGATTGTATGTACCTAGGGCATCCAATCCCGGGATCTCGAAACCCGGGATCCTGGTCATTTTTTAGTCCCGAAAAACCCGGGATTTTGGCTACCTAAATTTCGGGATTTACTGGATTGAAAATAGGCTAAATTCGTATCAAAAAGTTACAAATTAATTCTTTTTTTTTTCCGTGAATTTAACGTTGCCTTCCTCTCATCTACAGACTCAAGTCTAACTACTAGTAACAACATCTAAATTCTAGACCAAAGTTGGAATTCAAATATTCTTCAGTGTCCTTGCAACACCATCAAATAAAATGGATAAAAATTCGTCTTTTGCTTACCATGGTGTGAGAAAGAGAAATAAAAATTAATACGCAATTACAATTGCACACACAAAAAGTATACTAAAGCTGTATTTTGTTTATTTGTCTCTTTATTGCAGCGTCATTGGTCAAAAGGACTGCAATATCGGTCCTTGTATAAGCTTCATTGTGAACTTCAATGATGAAAGTCAAACTTTGAAACCCTTTAGTTCCCTCCGGAATTGACATACACCAACGAAATTCGGTAGTCGGAGTGACTTCACAACTTTTTCACGATATTAAAAATTTTAGTGACAACAATAGAACCGTTAAGCCGCCACAGCAGGCAATTTCTTATTGTTGTTTTTGTTGTTATTCTTATTGTTGGGGTTCTTTGCCCTTACCTGGAGATCGAACCTATGGATCAACTTTCAAGTTCTGTAGCTTAAACAATGAATAAGCCCTAGAGCCTTTTAAAGACTATTTTGATGTGACAATATTCTTGTTGATGTTCTTCTTGTTGGGGAAAATTTTCTATTAACTAGAGATCGAACCAGTGAACAAATTTCCAATATTTATAACTTAAAATATAGATATTAATTAAGGACCACGCCATTTCTACACGCTCTTTGAATATGATTACATTTTAATGTGACTACAGTACTGTTGATGTTATTCTTGTTGGGGGAATTTTGCTTTCACCTAGATAGCAAACCAATGAACCGATTTTAAAGTTTTATAGCTAAAAACGTAGGTGTGAACAAGGCCAGGGACGTTTTGAACGCTATTTGAATGTGGCTACAATATTCTTGTTGTTGTTGCTATCTTGTTGGAGAAATTTTGCCCCACCTAGAAATAGAACCAATGAATCGATTTTCCAAATTTTGTGGCTCAGTCTACAGAGTGCAAAACGTATCACAGCCAGATTAAAAAATAACAACTTAAAATTACTCCCATTGATTTAAACTTCGAAAAAATAGCAGATCATTTCAAACAAACGAAGAACGTCCTACCAACTAGCTGTGTTCACTAAGTTTTCACCTTGTGAGTAATTTAAACAATGAAGTTATTAAACGCAACCGTCCATTCTTGTAGTTTTTTTTTTTTGGCCACTGAAAATAATAAGAATAAATCCCGAAATTTCGGAATTAATCCCGGTATATCGGGATTGAGAGAAAAGAATCCCGAAATCCTGGGATTACTAATATGTCTCGGGATTGGATGCCCTATATGTACCGGTGCTTTTTAACTTCAATCAATTCCATTATCAAGCATAATTAAAAGTAAAGTAAAGCATCGTGAATGCTTTCTTGAATGTGGTTTTATGATTTAGCGCTTCATTTTATTTACACTTTTGCTTGATAACGAGTGGCAGAACACTTCAAAACGTCGCAACACGTGTTTTTTTTTTATCACGTACCGTTCTCGGTTTTTAATTTAACCACAGAGGCCTGCAACGTAACGCTGTAATGTCTCTGAAATAAACGAAAAAATGCGCAACCAAACCATCACATAAAGACTACAGACACTGGAGTGTTTGTGGTGGGCATGCATACCTGGTGTGCCACACCTCACGTTAGTTGTACTTCCACGCCACAAGGGAATGTGCGCAATTAGCTGACTGTATGCACGTCCACCTGGAGCATATAAGTGCTAATAAAACATGCCTACAGTGTGTGCGGCGTATCCTTAAGTCCTGTAATTATTTTGTGATCGGCTACGTCTTCCTGGAGGGGGCGGCTTTAACCGACGGCCGCCATTGTTTTTGTAACTACTTTGGATATCAACAAGGCACTCGGCGACTAAACACGTACAATCGATTATTTGTGTTCATTCTGGGGCGAACTCAAGTTGGGCCGCGGACACTATAGCGGCTGACGCTGCCCAATCACCATCAAATCGGATGTCAGACTCTATTAGAATCATCATTACTAAGAGCCCAATCGCACATTGCAGAAACGTTGCAGTGGCGACGAATGGGATTCTAATTAATAATTTTACCATTAGCCTTTCTTGACCTAAAGAATAATTTAATTCTGAATATTGCTCACAACAGGTCGCGTGTGTTTTCAGTCTGATGTCTGGCAAAAAAGTGCACAAGAAGTGAGCAGATTGCAACGGTTCGAAGTTGTCGTGCTTCGTTATAATCAAGCAAACAATACAAATCGAGCAAATTGCTGGGGTCAATTTTCTGACAATATTTGCTGTATTTTTATTTTTTGCTTGACAAAGAAGCACGAGGTTGCAATTTGTGCATTTCTTGGGCACGTTATTGGTTTGACACTGTCAATTAGCTTTTCACGTCTTACAGTTCGTCTGATGAATTCAAAAGTTTCAAAAGTTGCAACACAAAATAAGTTTTTTTTTGACCGCCATTTACAGCGGCTTGTTTGGATTTCCCCTGCGCCTCCCCTCTCCCTTCTTATTTAAGGCCTATTTCAGCGCAACTTCTGTATATATACGCGTCGTTCGGCGTGAAGCTCAAAGAATGTTCTTACCAATTTCTTTCTAATCGGTACACAGATTTGGCCTTTACTCACTAATAGATAAATTTAAAAAAAAAAACTGACAACGGAACCACATGACAAGTCGCCAAGATAAAGTGGGACCACGCTTACTTTGCTGTTCAGTCGGCAACTGAGGAAGAATGAAATTGAATAGCTTGTGTGGCGTGTTGTAAAAACTAACCCAAGTCACGTTGCCGCCGATTGAGCGTATATTATTACCTGATTTGTTGAATATTCTCCCGTACCCCCAGTCCTTAAAATATTTCTATGTTCTTGGCTCACGACCAAAGGCTCCAAAACGTCTATAATATAATACACCACAATTTGCGTGCATATATAAATAACATTCAACTTAAATAATATAATAGAATTTTGACAAAGGGCGGGCTGCTCTTCGCTCACTAACCTCGAAACAAATGTGACTCGAATGTGAGGACAATCGTTTGCAATATTTGTACACAACACAGCCAATGATTACGTCACATTTACGTCATTTTCTAGGTCCGCAATTTTGAGCAACTTGTGTCCCGGAAGACACTGAGTACTTAACGCAGAAAAAACAACAAAGCTGTATATAAACCGTGAATTTCATAATTTAAATAAAGCAACGACGTTTTTGGTAAACGCAACATACGTTTTTATGGCGCAGTCAGTACTAAGTATTCGGCAGCTTATGCCACTTAGAAGAATGTCCTAGACTCATATTTCTTATTTTAATTATGACTCTAGGGCATGTACAGTGTACACTAAAAGAAAAAAATCGAAGAAATAAACACGGAAAAAGCACCTCCCTCACTGAGATAACTCGTGACGAGGGCAGCAAAAATAAAAAAATCGAATTTTTACAATGCCAACAAAAAAACATCACGAAGCCTATAATATTTTCCTGCTAACAATGCTAGATGAAGAAAGTAAAATTAAATTTTCAACCCAACTTGAAAGCTGCGAGTTTTCAAGAGTTGCACTTCTTCTGCTTGTCACGTTTAGGGCACGTTTATGCAACCACTCGCTTTTACATTCTCGCAGCTAGAAGCTAGAAATCGCCTCAAATTCCAACATGGCGGCGGTTTTATGTCTGCCGCCTCGCAACGAAAACAGCAAATAACGTGAGTTCAGAAGCGTTTGGGAAAATTGTTTCGCCATGAGGAATTCTTTATATTATTGGTACGGATTATAAGACTGGAAGTATTTACTCAAACGATGCCGGATTTAGCTAATCCATTTAGCGTTGTTACCATGACAATGTCACCTTTGCCATCGCAATTGAGTTCTAGCTGCGAGAATGCAAAGGCGAGTCGTTGCATAAACGCGCCCTTACACAGTGATTTCGTAGCATATTTACCTGTTTCAGAACTATATGTACGAATGTTGGGTCCTAGTAGAGCTTAGGGTGCACTTTGGGTGTACGGGTAGCTGCGAGCACTGGGACGTCAGATTCGATAGGCGTCTTGATCCCAGCTGTACAATCTCAGGTTTCTTACAGACTCGGGTTCGATGGTGACGGGAAGTGTATAAGTACGGGTTTTTCTTCTCCAGTTGTTTCCCGCCCGTTGCACGAGGGTTTCCTCCGGGTGCTCCGGTTTCCTCCCTGATGCGGCAAAAAGCAACTGCCCTGTTGGTGGTACTTTCCACTTAACATCTGCCGCTTGGACCTTCAAAAAGCTTTATAGTGTCCGAGGCCTATCTTGAGTTCGGCCCCAAAACGAACACATAATCGATTGTATATTTTTGGTAGCAGTGTGCCTTGTTGATATCCCAGATGGTTACAAAAACAATGGCGGCCGTCGATTAAAGCCGCTCCCTCCAGGAAGACGTAGCCGCTCATAAAATACATGCAGAACTCAAGATACGCCGAGCACACAATAAGCTTGTTGGCCGATACCTTCTATTCTATTTTAGTATACTCTTGATTTATCTTTGGCTTTTTTGAAAGGCCATTTGTTTGACCATGTTTCCTCATAAACCATGTGTCCTTTCCTATGAACCTATAGAATACTAATATTTCAACTTTAAGAGCCGCGGTGGTAAAAGCTGACCACAATCACTAAAGACCAACATTTTTCTTACTTCCAAAAGAGGAAAAAAAAAAGCATAAAACAAACTCCCATAAGTACGGGACTCGTTCCTGAAGCAGACGTGTTATTCACCACGTGACAAACATAAGAGGACAGCTCTTTAAATCCCTTAAGCCAAGGTGGACGCTGGGTCCAGTGAAAATGGGCAAATATCATATCTCATTGCGCACTCGTAATCACACGACGAGACTCAAGACGTGAAAAGGACACAGCCCTGCCGGAAGCATCTGTTAAGAATTTTTTCCGCAGCTTTCAGATTCCCCAAGGCTCTCCGCTAATCCATTGAATCCGGCTCCAGGATTTTTTGGAACCTTGAGATCAGCACTG
>JAHWFP010256134.1:4873-17264 GCA_023313725.1 Lithobius niger
ACTAGCGGAGTCGCTCGCTCATTCCGCGTCGTCTCGCTCCCCCCTCCCCCGCCCCGTCTCGCACCCCGCCTCATTTAATTTGCCGTTCGGTCGGTAGATGGCATCGTATGTTCGCGCTGCTGGCCGTTGCGTTCCAGGCGCAGCTACTATCTCAGCGGGCCTTGGCTGCTACTCTTATAATTTGCCGTTCCGTCGGTAGATGGCGGAGATGGTATCGTATGCAGCTGCTGCGCTGCCGATGACTGCGTTGCGAATCTTGTGTAATCATATACATAGATATTAGCTAAGTTAGTTGGGTTTTGGTCAAGTCTGTTCTTAAACAAATGTTTCGTAAACGATGACATCAGATCAGTACCTTTCATATCAGTGGGCAAAGAATTATAAAACTTACTAGCCAGATAGTAACTGCATTTGTCGAGTCTTTCCCCATCAATTTTAGGTTGTACAACGTATTAACAGGATTCGTTCCTAGTATGGTAATCAGTAACCAGGCGAGATGAGAAGTAAGAACCGTTGTTGCGAAAATTAATTAAAGTTCTGTAACCGTACAAATGACGGACTGGCAGAATATTTAGGCGTTGGAAGATAGGAAAGGAATGGTCACGTCTTTTCTTGAACATAATCGCCTTAAGAATTTGCTTTAAGAATTTCCCAAAGACTTTCACTTGAGACCTCCCAGAGCTAAAGAAATATACTAAAACTATTTTTTAAAAAAAATCAAGTTCGTTATTTCGAATTGGTTTTATGACTAGTCACAAAACATTTTGAAATATAATGTCCTAAAATACAGAATTAAAAATAATGGAAGTTTTCCATAATAGATGTGCCACAAATGCAGATTTTCTGCGAATGATAAACAGTCCTCCTGGTCTTCCGGTTTGCTTACCGTGATAGATTTATGTCATCTCGTCCCGGAAAATGTCACTTAAAAATCCTATATTAATCCAGTTTGGCTAAACCCTTACCAGCGTCAACTGCTGACGTAAATGTTTGAAAATACTGAAGTGATAAAAAAAAAAAAATTTGAATTAATACAATGTTTCATCATGGCACTAAAATTGATCAGTTTATTTCCTCTTAGTCTTCTGTACAGCCGTACAGTCTTCTGAGACGACTATTGCAACGACTTTGTCCGTCGCTTTTTAACTGCTTATGCATGCATAAAGCAGTTATTGAGATACTGCTGGAAGAGAAAAAAGGCTCGCGTCGTGACGTCACTACGACAGCCACTAGGACTATTGTCTGGTGACGTCACGCCCCACTCGAGTCGTTGATTAGAACGTGTCAGTCGTATACTTATTAGCGCCAGGCTTGGAGTCACAGAATGTCAAGTCGATTAAAACAATGATTTTCGATGAGAACACGTGCCAACAAATGGTAGGTTTTGTTATTGAACAGTTTATGAGGAAATAGTAAACTACGATTGAATTTTCGAACGTATTTCCATACGACAAAGCGCTCGAACTTCTTATTTCTCTTGGGATTGACATAATATTAGTCAGTGGTGCCTCAGGGGGTGGCGGAGGGGGAACGTCAGGAGCATCTCCTCGTTGCCATGTTTTTTTTTGGGGGGGGGGGTGCTAAAAAAAATTTACGACTGAGTGATCTATTGTTTCATGTCTGGATTTTTTGAAAGGTGAGGGAACCCCCAAAAGTTGTTAGGACTGGCTGGCCTGTCGGGGCTGTGGAGGGGGGGGGGGAGGAGAACGAAGTTCCCCCAACCAATAGGCCAGCCAGCCATATTTAACGAGAAATTGGTATCATTATCAATACCGTCACCACAAAACGAACAATACGCAGACGCTCGTCTGCAGCAAGCCAACTATTAAAGTTAAAATCTCAGTCGGCTTCAACAATTTTGAAATTCAAATTTTGACCGAAATTTAAAAGTTGTTTTAGGCTGCAGTTTTAAAAATAAAAGTCCAACAATTAAAATAAACAGCCGAGACGACACACTAGACAAATGTAATTTTAGTTGCTTGCTTGTGGATTATTACAGTGGATTATGTCACGTATTCATATTTTCATACTCGTTTAACTATTTTAACCCCCTCCTCCCACCCTTCCAAGTTTCGACAAAATGGCAGCCATATTTTATAACATGATTAGTTAGAGCTCAAATAATCATGCTATGAAATATACAACTCTTCAAGTATAAAGTTGGAAGGGAGAGCAGGGAGGGGGTTAAAATATTGGTGGTGGGGGGGGGGGGTGACTCGTCATAGTCTTTGGGGAGGGATGGGTACCCCTGAGGATAACAAATCGTCGCTGCCACGTTTTGCAATGGATTTTGCACCCTTGTATATACTTTGGTTCACATGGAGTAGATTTGATGCGTATTTCATTCAAGAGGTGTGCCCCTTTAATGGTTATTCCTACGGCAACCGGTATTCGCGTGCTTCCTCATCTTGGAAAATAAACGCCTCTCACCCCAACCCGGATTGTCGCCACAGTTATTTACTCGGGAATTTTGTAGGTTTACTTAACCTCTCTCACTTAAAGCTAGAAATATGCAAAACAAAAGCAGTAACTTAAGAATTAATTTTATCTTTTTTTGGGGGGGGGGGGGGGGGGGGGGGGAGGTATTGCGGTTGGCATGCAGGTGGCCCGTCAAACTGACTGGCCAAAGGTTGCCACGAGAGGCGCTCGACCCCACTCCGCTTGTCACCGCAAATCTTGTTGGAAGCCACCACCAGGTGGCCTAACACCAAGTTTGGAAGGGATGGAACTGAGTTGGGGGGGGGGGCGGGCGGGGGAGGGGGAGGCGAATGAGTAGATAGAGAAGACTGTTGGGAGGACTTGAGAGACTTGAAGACGGCGGTGCCATCATTCCCGTCAGATGGTTTCCCCCACTTGTGAAGTAGTCGATTCTGGATTATAAGGGTAAGAAGCCGGGGTGCCCATCCCCCCCTCCCCCACCAAAAAAAAAAAATGCGAGGTGGACCCATATTTTTAATTCCCCCCTCCGCCCAATTTTTGTATATTCGTAGCGTGTTTATTTGTGCGCCAACTATAATCACGTTATGAAATATACCACTTTTTTTCCGAAATTTGGAATGGAAGGGGGAAAAGCTTTAAAAAAATTGAACGAGCATACAATTTTGAATTCGTGATGTAATACACTGTTGACCAGCAAGAGAATTGTAATTATATCTATTTGGTTTTCCATGACGGAAGTCTTATTTTTATTCTTGAACTTTATTTTTAAAATTGTAGCCTACAATAACTTTAAATTTAGGTCAAAAATTGGAATTTGAAAATTGTTGAAGCCGACTAGGATTTTGACTTTGTTGGTCTTGCTGCAGACGAGCTTCTGTATCGTTCGTTTTGTGATGATTGTATTGATAATGATACGAACTCCTCGTTTTTACGACTGGCTGGTCTATTTTTTTGGGTAACCCCCCAACCCCCCAACAATACGCCAGCCAGTCGTAAAAACTTTTTAACCCCCTCCCTAAAAAAAACTGTCATAAAAACAATAGGCCAGTCAGTCCTAATTTTGGGGGGCCCGCAAAAATGACAACGAGAATATGCTCCTCATGCCCCCCCCCCTCCCAAAACGGCTTCCTTATAGCTAATAGGCTTTATCCATCTAAATCAATGAAATAATAACATTTGATCGTCGCAATTAACCACTAAAGGAAGACGCGCAACCGTAAAATTAAAAGGATTTCTTAACGACACACATTAACTTCATTTAAGCACCTTTTGGCGTGGATGAATAGGCATATCGAACCCAATTCTCCGTTAGCTGCTACTTACGAAATTAAAACGGCAGGTAAAAATTATGCCTAAAATCTCACAACTACGCCTAAAATCAAAAACTATACCTAAAAGCTAACTCATTTTTAAACGGCAATTGTGATGGGTGCAACTCTCAGATTATTTAATAGAGATCGCCGTTGCAGTGTGTGGTAGAGTTGTGCGCCTCAATATTTTCGTAGAACTAGCGGAAGTGTACAGAAGACCGGTTGCGACTATAGGTAGTCGCTGCAGCCGCCTGCTTGTATACTTTTGCTAAGTTCAATAAACCCATTTACTCTTTCTCCTGAGTTAACGTTGCTAATACATGAGAAGTTGAGATTGGCCCTAACCTTTTCAAGTGTCGCCTATAAATATCTAAATAGTACGGATGTCGCTAGCTGACCTAGGGAGGAATGGAGCGGAAGGAATGCTGCGTGACTCCAGACGGTACCTAACCGGATGTCTGAATGGCGTCATACCTATCAACTGGGCATACCCGGAAATACAACGTAGCCTATTCTTTAAAGGTACATTCTGCCTGCCGTATAAGAGCAACGCCCAGATCACCATCTGCGCACGTTACCATCGCTCCGTTTCGCGAACTCGGCGTAGTAATAGTAGACGAAACAGCACCAACGCAAAAATTGTGTCGTCGCAAACCGGACCAAAATTTCGTATTTTAACATCACACTTAACAATTTTTTAGGCTAGTATCTTATAATTTTTCTTCGGTGATCTGTCGGCGTAAATAATTTTAATTTTTACCGCATTAGTCTTATAGATTTTTGATCTTGGTAATTATAGGCAAACGATTAAAAATTAGTACATGCACGCACACACAGATGAAACGTCATGGTTATTGCAATTGCTCAAAGGATCATATACTGCAGGACGCTATTAAATGAATTCCCAATTCAACAGAAAATCTCCTAGAAGCCACATTTTAAAACGGATTTTTAGCAATGGATTGACTAAGTGGAAGCAAATAAACCTTTGGGGCCGTACTTGATGTGGAGAATCGAGATAATGGCGTTGGGAGGAATGTATCTTTAAGCTTCGCTCCTGACTAGCTAACAAACTTTCTTGAAGTAGCAACACGCTGTCGCCGTGAATACATCACAAGAACTAGGGCTTCGCTTTCTAGATAGGAGACAGTAGCCTACATTTTGGGCCAATGGCCTTGACCACCGGGACTGCCACCATTGGGGCCTGGCCGGCAAATAATTTTTTTTACACGGAATTTCCAGATCCGAGGCGTCATTCGAATCACGTTTTTGGCCAGCCAGGTTTCGGTTGCCCGGACAAGTTATTACGTGTGAGTTTCTGATGTTATGCAATTAACAGCAGCGAGCGCGGCAGTGCGATTATAATTTGGGAAAATACGAAAAATTGATAATCAACATTTTCTTCGGATCCGGTTGTCCGTGTAAAAAAAAATTTGTATGCGTCCGGCCTAAGGCTCGTATAAGCAGTGGCATAACTAGTAGGGGACAAAGGGGCGAAGATTTTGAAGGCTAATTTGGCAAATTGGCCAAGTCACTTTCTGCATAGCTGAAAAAGCTTGACTATCCTGAAGACGTGTTTTATTTAATAATTTATGGGAATGCAGTCTGGAAAACTGATTTTGTAAAAATGTTTCCAACGGCACTTCACAAGGCCAGAAAATAGCAAAAATGCGTCAGCTCACAGCACTTCCCCAGACCCCCAAGCTGCTATTGGTTCCTCCCTCCACATCATTCGGCTATAAATGGTTAGTGTTGCCTCTCATCACAAACCCTTAAGGCGTGGATTGAGCCGGCACTAAGATAAGGACTAGAAATTTATGGTGTGACGCGGCAAAATCACATCTTCTCAGGTTGCAAAAGACACAAAACACAGTATTAAAGATTCTGTATAATAAGGGAACACAAAAAAACCCCTGCTGAAATGAGAAA
The DNA here is from genome assembly GCA_023313725.1 of Lithobius niger. NCBI lineage: Eukaryota > Metazoa > Arthropoda > Chilopoda > Lithobiomorpha > Lithobiidae > Lithobius > Lithobius niger. The sequence continues at coordinate 10,552 of JAHWFP010256134.1, forward strand.
ATCAACTAGGATTCTGAACATTAATAATTTATTCCACTACGAAGTAATGATTAAAAACTACTTTCACCTAAAAAATAAGCTGGAGGAAATTAAAGTAAAATCTAATTTGAGGAAAGATTCATTAAAGTTACCATAGTGAAGAAACAAATAAGGTCAAATGATTTCGGAATACTACACATTAAACATTTTTAATGAAATACCTGAACGTCTTTAAAAAAAAAATGAATACTTAACAGTGAACTAAAAAACAAACTGATGAGTCTTTGGCTTTAAAACAATAATCTCTACACATTGAAAATTTTATTATTATTATTGTCATGAAATTGTGATTTGTATAAGAAATTGTATTATTAACATTTGTGTATACATACATTTGTATAATAAATTGTATTATTAACTGTAGGTTGTTGTCGACACAAATAAGTCTTGATTGGTGTCGTGTGACCTTCATTACCAAAATATTTAAAAAAAGGCTCAAGCACGGCCTTCATGTAGGAATTTTTGCCCCGCGGTGGGGGGGGGGGGGGGTAGGGGCAACGAGGCAATTTTAAGCCCCCAACCGCGATTTTCCCTCTTTTCCTTCCCCACCAAGACGAAAGAGCAGCCTATAGTCCAACTCTTAAACAAATTATTAACCCTATAGATGTCCCGTATGTACTGGTAGGTCAGCAGCGGGATTGGAACCGACGTCCACTTGGTTTGGAGACCATGACTGACCACTCGGCTGCTGCTTGCTCACGTTGTGAGAGGTCCTGGGGGACCCCCCACAGCTCACATTGCGTGCGGGATTTAAAAATCGGCCGTGGTTCTTATATTGATACCGTTCAAGAACTGATATGATATGCACGTATAACCCTTGAACAAACTCAACCAATACGCCACCAAACGTCTCCACGATATTTGTCTCTTCTTCTTCGGCCACCCCCCCCCCCCTCCTCCTTCCCACCCCTCCCCTCCCCCCTCAAAAAATCCTTCTTTCTGTTTGCTATCTTTGTACCGAACACGTGGAACTGCATCCGCTATGTAAAACACTATTCCTACATCTGCAAAGACGCCACAAAAAGTTAATTTTAATATTTAAAGTTAAAGGCTGGTCTGTCTGGCCCAGGGTCCCTGGAAAGAAGCTGGTCCGTGCTTGACTGGGGTAGAGGAACGTGGAATATTAATGCGCCCAAGTCGACATAAACAGAAATACTCGGCACGTTTGCAGGAAAGACCACGTTCGTTTTGTAGTGGGTTTTATTCATATTTGATGCAGTACGGTCCTTCGGCGGTGGTCGTTAGCGGTGAAATTGCTGCGAAATAATTGTAATGTTTTGCTATAGTAAAGGTACACTTTTCCTAAAGGGCATGATTTCGACGTAATAGGGCATTCCTCGAAAACCGAAAATTGTTTTTTTTTTTTTGGAAAGGGTACGATGGTCTTGATACCTCTGTGGTGAGCTTAAAGTTAGAAGTAAGGGAAACACGTTACTTAGCAAGCAAAGTGTTTCATTATCGTGTATGGTTACAGGGATATTTATGTCTCAGTCATAATTTTTTTAAATTATAATTGGATTTTTTTTTTATTTGAGTTATTTTTTAATTAAAAAATTGTTGAAATTTCAAATACCTTAGGGCCTGTTATGAAAATCGAGTTGTCAGGTTAAAGTACACGTACCAGCAACAGCAGGAATCAAATAATATGAACTAAACCATATTTTTACGCACACTGATGGCTAACAAACGCTGATTTTCGTTCGCGTCGCTCACTCAATCAGCGCCTCCCATGCCCTGACTCCACGAACTTACTTACAGATAAATATTTCCAGCAGAAATAAAGAAATACGCCTTAGTACAGCCGGCTTTGTAATTTTTTTCTGGAAGAGGCAGAAAGTAAGCAGTGTTTTCAATATTTAACCGAATTTCATTTTATTTTAATTGTCCACAACGACTGAACCTTTAACCATTATCTCTTGTAATAACGCAGGGATTCGCTGATTGTAAGCGGAATGACTGTTGCTAAACGTTACTTTTAATGAATAAATTATACAGTGCTTCAGGTAAATGCGATGCATTTTATTTTTATTCTTAAGAAAGATTGACAATGAAACAGCTTTTCCCCTCACTTGTCCCTCACGTTTGGCGATGCCATGGGGACCATTGTTTCCCTGGTAGGTCTAACCTTGGTGGTAAGGCATTCGTGACCCCAACCCAATACCATCTACCCTTCCTCTGTTGCCAGGCCATTGTGTTCGTTTTAAACTCTTGAAGTCCTAAACTTCTGTAATTTTAATTTTTTGTTTTAACTTCGGATGGCAGTTAGTGACCACCAGGTCCTTGCCATTTCGGTTGCGTTTGCAACTAACTTATCATACACGGCGATAGCCATGTGTATATATGATTGAAGTCCTCTCTCCAGCAAAACTAAAACTATTAATTTCTCCGTTTCTATTAAATATATTTCGAACAAACTTGGCCAGTTATATAGTAGATAGCAACTTTTCCTAACTTTACACCAACTTTTATGCAATTCCGTGCAAGAGTAAAAGTAGGGAGCCACACGGAAATTTGAAAACTGTTCACTTGTTGTTGTTGTTGTTCTTCTTCTTCTTGTGTGACATGGTTTTAGAAAAAAACTACTGCACCTACCTAAATTTGAATGATCTGAACCAGAAATTTCCCTGGGCTTCAACCTTCAACCACTTTTTCGATTGGTCCATCCATTCCGGGGTTACGGGACCCTAAACGATCATTTTGGTTGTTTTACATTGTTTTAACCATTGTATTTATGGAACAATGCCACTCAGCAAACTCCAGATTCTTTCTTCGTGCACGTGTTCTGTCTTTGCTAAAAAGTTGATTGTTGAACGGTAAAATGAAAGAATGTCTGCGGCCTTGCAGTGCTGGAAACACCGTTTCTCGTCAGATCCCCGAAGTTAAGCAGCATTGGGCTGGATTGATACTTGGGTGGGTGACTGCCTGGGAATCTGGCTGTTGCAGACATAGGGCCTTAGGGCTTCGGGCAGATGACCAGGAGTGGTTAACGATCGTTAAGCCCTTTGAACCTTTGAAAGAATCCGTGTTTCAGCTAAACGCATATAGATTTAAACCAAACTAAGTTACGTTGTTAATTTCGAAATTTGCAGCTAGAAACGATAGGATGGCGTATTTATTTCGTAAATGCAGGCTTTTAGAGCCGACTTGAATTGTTTCAAAGTGGCCAGCAACAATGCTTGCACAAACAATGCATACATAAACTTTTGTAGCATGACGCCATAGCCGTATAAAAGGTACACGGATTACTAACAAAAACGTCAAGTTGCATCTGTTTAAGTGATGTTGTGCTTTACCTATCATATATTTCAAACGTAACGCACAACAGCACTTAAACAGATGCAATTTTCTCAATTGTACATTTGATTATTTCAATAAAAAATCATCCAAATTTTATCCGTGTACATTTTAACAAGTAAAGTGAAACTTCAATCATATAACCCCCTTTTTTACGGCACACTTGACGTTTTTGTTAGTAATTATTATTATTAAACCGCTGGCTAAAGGTTCTGTTGTTGGAGACCACTAAAATGAAAGGATTAGTGAAATTCGGTTAATATTGAAAACGCTATTTACTTTCTGCCCCTCCTAGAAAAAAAATGATAACGCTGGAGGGCTAAAGGTTTGGACTTTGTTGTGCAAAGGCGTATTTCATTGTTTCCGGTGGAAATATTCATAAGTAAGAGCATGGAATCAGGGGAGGCGCTGATTGACTGAGCGAAGCGAGCGAACATCAGCGTTTGTTAACCAGTGTGTGCAAAAGTACACTGACGGGGTACACGTTTTCAGCGACAAACACACGAGCGAGCAATTCCTCCCAATGTTGCAAACGGCGTATCAAACACCACCAACGCGGACTTTCAGCTAGTCAAATAAGAACATCGAGTCCATCGACTAGAAAACAAAAATCTTACTTCGACTATTCGTTTATTTAGTGTTATCACTACTAGTTGTTTTGCACACATACACCAGCATTATCACCACATTGGTTCTTTTTTATACTTTTCATAGCATGGTTTAAGATTGGGCAAGGTGGCGTATAATGGCCAGCACGACTAGCACATACGACAGAGGTACGGGTTCGATACTGAACGCAACTATCCCACGCATTTTGGGGAAGGGAAGGACCTTGTGATACCTTGTGCTCATGTCGATTGTGGCACATACAATATCCTACGAATTTCCGATTGGAATTGGCTAGCAAAGTTGCCCCTCTCTCCTGCTGGCGCTATGGATTCAGCTGGGAGCGCGTCAAACCTTTAAAGTGTGAATCCCTTTTTAGTCTTCTGTACAGCCGAACCGGCTGGGAAAATTATAGCAACGACTTTGTCCGTCCGTCGCCTTTTTCAGTCCTAGTCAAGTGGACTTTAAAAAAAACCACGACAAATTAAAACATCGTTGCTTCCTAATAGCTAATAGGCTTTCTCGACGTACCTCAATAATGAAATAAAAACATTTGATCGTCGCATTTAACCACTACAGGAAGACACACAACCGTAAGAAACAAAACGATGTCGTTAACGACACAAATAAGCTTCATTCAAGAACTTTGGCCTCCGTGTTGCGTGAATGAATAGGCCTACTCTCGAACATAATTCTCCGTTATATAGCTGCTACTTACGAAATTAAAACGGCAGGTAAAAAAAATGTGGCCTAAAAGCTGAAAATTAGGCCTAAACTCACGTTGCCATGGCACGTGTTGTGCATATATGAGTAGGCCTACTCTCGAACCCAATTCTTTGTTAGCTGCTACTTACGAGATTAAAACGGCACGTAAGAATTAAGCCTAAAAGCTGACAATTACGCCCAAAATCTGAAATAGGCCTAAAAGCTAACTAATTTTTCATCGGCAATTGCGATGGTTACTGCTCTTAGATTATATCATAGAGATCTCTGTTGTAGTGCGTGGTAGAGGTGTGCGCCTCAACATTTTCGAAAGTGGCGGAAGTGAAGAAGTGTATATCCGCTTGTTTTGATATGATGCGCGTTCTGCTATTATTCCGGTCTTTCCAGAACCAGGATCCATCCAGTTGGACTTTCTCGAAAATTCGCCCAAATAGGATCTTTCTTACGGTCAGCCTCGCATTTAAACCAAGTAAAGCAAGCAAAGTTGATCAAATTGACCGGTTGATACCTAGACTGAAGAGAACGACAGATGATAGTGTGAATTATAAATTAACCCCATCAAGTATCAACACATTATCTTAGCCAAACCAGGGTAAAATTACCAAAACTGATTAGCCAACAGTGGTATACAGAGAATCCGTCCATTTGTTTCTTTGGCCAGACAGCTTTAGTGAAACCTGCGTATGGTGTAAAATGAACGTCAACATTACGTATCGCACTTTTCATCAATCCCGTTTTTGTAGGTGCAGTTTCGGTGTGTATTGCGCACCATATACTGCTGTTTTTCTGAGGAGTGCTCCTATTCGCGCGAAAGAAAACGTACAGTATCCCGATTAAAAGAAGTTAAAGATGGACGAATGAGCCAATTGGATTTTCCACCATTTTAAACAACAACGTCACGGCAAATCCAAAACTCCGCACTTGAAATTAAGTTAGTTGACATGTGCAAATACAAGACATCCTACACGAATTCGCTGTCATCCAGATATCTGCGCCCGAGTTTTCAAATTATGGTAATATCAGAGGTGTTCCTTCTCGAAAATAAATCAATTTTAAGCTTTATCCGTTGCAGGAAACGGGCTTTTTACGTCACTTCCGTTCTTCACGAGATGCGACGCAAACGCCTTGGCGAATTTGGAGTCGGGGAGGAGGGTGTATTCGGGGGTTAACTTTAACAAATGAATGCCGTAATGACATTAGAAATGGGGGGAAGGAAGAGTGGGGGAAGGGGTAGACGGAAATAAGAGTTGTCTTGACAGCACTTCCAACTGGCGACGAAGTGGGGGAGTGTTATTAATATCGCGCCGACTGAGGAAAGAAGTTGGGCGAAAGCCGGCCGCAAGACGATGTGGTAGCGCTGTCAGTCTTGTTGGTGACAACGACGCAATGCAATTAATGGAGAACAAAGCCACAGAATCAAAAGGGGGGATGAAATGTAGGGAGGGGGTGGGTGTGTAGAAAGGTGTTTGTAAGGCGGGGGGGGGCGGCGGAGGTTGGGAAGCGTGGAAGGCGACATATTGCCTCGAAGTTATTTGCGAAATTTTATTTTCTTTCGTTTAGCTTTAAGTTCACGCTCCTCACCAGAAGAAATTAATTTGTGAAGTGACGTCCGATAACAGGGTTTCAACACGGAAGATTTCGATGATACACTTTAATGGCTTCCTCATTTGTGTTTTGTAAATTACTAACGTAGGATTAATTTGTAATACAGATAAGTAGTTTGGACGAATACGTTGCTGTCAATACATTGCTGGTCGAAGAGTTCGTTTTCCTTATTTCTTAGTTTTCTTGGAAAGTTCCTTATTTTACTACTTTTCTTGGCAATTTCATTATTTTCCTACTTTTTTTTGGAAAATTCGTTATTTTCCTACATTTCTTGGAAAATTCGTTATTTTTCCCACTTAGTAAATTTCTTATTTTCCTACGTGAAAATGTCTAATTTTCCTACTTTTCTGGGCAAATTTCTTATTTTCTTCCTTTTCTTAGAAAATTTCTTATTTTTCTACTTTTCTTGAAAAATTCCTTATTTTCCACAACTTTCATGGCAAATT
>JAHWFP010256137.1:0-13469 GCA_023313725.1 Lithobius niger
GTGTGATGCTTCTCTGTGCAGTGCACTCCTGAATGATGATGTTCGATGATTTCCTGTGCAGTGTGCTCCTGAATGACGGTTTGCAATGCTTCCCGGTACAGTATGCTCGTGAGTGAGGATACGCGATGCTTCCCTGCTACCTGAATGTGGGCATATCACGCTCTCCTAAGCTCCTGAATGTTGGCACAGAATGTCATTGCAGAGGATGAGCGGGGGTGGGGGGTTGGAGGGGGGGAGCAACAACCGCAAACAACGTGAGGTAGTTACGTTTCTAGGCTGATCATTCTTTTTGTTTATTGTTTGCTTATTTTTATTTCGTTAGTAACGGATCTTTGTTCCTTTCAAGTGTGATTTATTTCTAAACTGTAGTACGTATTAAGCAAGTTATCTTACGGAATGATCTTGATGTTATTCACCTATTTCTTGTTCAATCAATGGTTCTTCCGTTTCTCATCATGTTGCATAAGTCTCATGATCTCCTCTTCTATTAGCATTACTCGATCGTTCCAGCTAGATTACAACTTAAGTGTTCTCACTTTACAAATAGATCAATGTTATCGCCGGTAGTCTTCTTTAAACTGTGCTGGTAGTGACAGTATGTGACATAATGCTGTTTGTCGAAAACAAGAGACGATTAGGATAAGAAAAAAATCGAAGGAAGGAGGAAAAAATAAATAATTCGTTCCCCCTACCTCTTCCAACTTCAATCTGTTTAGTTACATGTATCAAATTCTTTGTCGTCTTGACGTATTTCATGTTACTAGCGACCCTCGCCAACCCACCCCACCCCACAAAATCGTGCATTCCTCAAGGCAACAATCAAGATTTTTCGGATGCCTATACGAAAGTCGTTTCAAAGTCAGCATAGGATTGAATTTTTTTTTTCTTCTTCTGCAGAAACGTCGGGCTTTCGTCTTCGTGTTTTTGACGTACGGTAATGGGCCAGCCAAGTCGTAACTTTAGTAACTAAAAGAGAAAAAAAAGAAAAAAGATTATTATTCCCGATAAAAGACAAGAGAAAATAAATTGAAAAATTGAAGATGAACCCTCTTTTTTATGCGAAATGGCTTTTAGTCGTAAATTGCGTTCGAAAATAGCATAGGGCAGTAATTTTAAAAGTTAAAGTTTCATGATTCCCCTATTGGAGAGTGACATTCATTTTTGCATCGATAACTTCGATGGCATTTTTCATTAAGTAAGTAATATTCCGCATCGTAAAACAATGGATTTCCTGTCTGAACACGAAGTAAAAGGTTATAATTTCTTGCCTAACGAAAATGAAATGTGTTAATGGGATGAAATAATTTACGAAACATTTGTTTAAGTGGTCAGTTGATCACAACTGAACTCACTTAGCAAGTTTGTGCCACATCCTGAGTTGACTTTTTCAAGTTTTCTAAATTTATGGTACAGTATGATACATTTATGGTGTATTCATTGCAAATGATCGCTCAGCCTAAGCATTTTATCGCAGATTTTATAACAATACAGCAACGGAAAGTGTGTTTTGTGAAGTTTTTAGCTGCACAGTGTTGAGAGTAAATTTATAAAGCGAACAAAGACATGTGACGAGATTATCGCTTCACTCGACATGGCTGACTTTTACTCAATTGTGCAGCGAGTTTGGAGTGTTGACAGACTAATGCAATAATGTCAATAATCACCACGCGCCGAGCGTACACCAAACAATTTAGAGCCAAACTACAGAAAAATCCGTCCTGACCAACCATCCAGAGATTAGTGTTCAAATGGAAAACGTCTGGATCCATAAGAAACAACAAACGAAACCGAACCTTAACGCCTCATCTCACGCCGCACTGTCAACATCTGGCTACTAAAAAGCCCTGACTTCAATTCCAGCGTCTACTTTTTGTGGGGATATCAAATTCCGTTTGTATCATCGCAATCCAATCACTACAGACGAACTGAAGGCCAATATTCAACACGAAATCAACAAATCACGATTTTATGATGGATAATTTCTAAGTCGATTGAGGGAGTGTCGCAAACAGCATGGCTGCCGTCTGGAGCATATTTTAATTAGCAATCTGCATATTCTTTAATGAACAATGTACCCACGAAAACTTGACAAATGTACCTTTAATATAACCTGTTGTACACTGCAATCCGTATATTATTAAAGCTTGCCTACAACAGCAAAATGTGTACATCATAAATGTGTCATACTGGTATAAAGTCGGGAGTGTTGTGTTAGCTTCGTGGTTGAAGCAGTCGACCTGTAATCGCGAGTCTTGATTCGATTCCAGACTGCCCAGTAACACAGGAATTTTCTTAGCTATACTGATGGCCACATATCATCGAAATCCCCACATGGCACGGCGGGGCGGCTGTTTGTTTATTTATATTATCACTGTAGCTTTATTTCTCGTCACTTAAAAAAATTATTGTAAACTTTATTTTGATGGTAGATTCTGATCCGCTCGCAATACAGCAAAAGGAACACGCTGTTTAGTCCACGTGAAACATTACTGCTGTGGTCAAATATTTTTACAAATTTTTACGTTTGCTCACGACAGATCAGCTAATGATTGGTGCATTCTACTTGGCTAAACGACATAGCTGAAAATGTTTAAAACTAATCGTCTACAGGTTATTCAGGGTTCGACGGTGCTAGTACTTGATATCTGGAATTGTCCTGGAAAGTATAATAAAGAAATTCCACGGCTGGAAAAGTGCTCGACAATCTGGAAAAATGATATATGTATCATCATTAGGGTGATGAACGGAAAGTAGACGACGTGTAAAGAACACTAAAAAATTTAGCCAAGAAAGTAGTCGAGTATGTAGCCTTACATTATTCTCCCTTTTTTTTGCCAAGAAAAGTTTTGAAATGTGGGCTCTGGCTTTAATTGTATTTACTTGTATAATGGTTGGATACAGCAGTAAGGTTCCACGTGACATTAAAAACCTTACAGGAAAGCTTATTTGTGTTCTTTGCTGTTTTAACTTCGTACCAGTCAATCATCAAACGGGTTCCTTTTGGTTTTCTAGTTCGTGATACTTGGGTGGATGACCGTTTGGGAATGGGTGCTGCAGACATAGGGCCTTAGGGCTTCGTCGGGCAGATGACCGGAAGAGGTTAACGCTCGCCATAAAACCCTTTACTTTGGCATACTAAGTGGGTCTTCTGTACTCCTTGCAAACGCCCTTATTTATTTGATCTTCAGTTTACTGGCGTTTGTTGATTGGCGTTATTTGCAGATGAGTTGTGAAGCCCGTCATGAAGAAGGGCGAATTTAGGAGTACACCTGCCCCATAATAATGAAATGTGGAATTTAAATAATGTAGGTTCTTCATGTTACGTTACTTCATTTAGTTGGGCGGCATCTTGAATTTACTGGTTTTGTCCACGGTTTCGGTGCATCATGTGCATATTTGTAAAGATGTTGTTTGCAGCATTATTGTTACACCATTGCTTCAGCATTGTTTCCTTCGATAAATTCTTTTTCTTGATCTTTCTTAGGGAAAAAGCATTGTTGTTTTGCGCTAGCGAAATGGTGGCAACTACCGTTTTATGGGTAAAGATTGGCATCGTTTTAATGTTTTGTATTTTTATGAAACATTGTTTCAAGTTGCTGCTTGTAAAAACGAAGCAACATACACACATACTAATATGAAACAAACACTTCATGGAGTTTTCTGATTGGCGTTGTTGCATAATAACAATGTTTAAAACAATGTTTAAAACAATGTAAAACAATCAATCTGGTCATTTAGGGCTCCCTAACCCCTGAACCACTTGACCAATTAGATTATAAGGCCTTCGGACCCACGACCTTTGAAATCAAAAGACCGGGTCCTACCACTGAGCCATTCTGACACGGCCAAAAGGAAACGTCCAGAGGCAGCGTTTAACTCGTGGGTTCGATTCCCCGCTCAGGCAGTCTGACATATAAGTCCAAGAGGCAACGAAAATAGGTTTGCATCTGTATTTATTTGACTCTTGTTTAGCCGTCGGCTTTCCGTCCTGCTTAATCGTTATTTCACGGTTGATTTGTGTTCCATTCGTTTCACTAGGAGTGTGGCACGACAAATAAGCGTCCCTCCAGTGGCAATTGGAAAGTGTATGTTTATATGCATACAGGGTGGGCCATAAAGTACTGGAAAAATGTAGGCCTAAAATAGGCCTATAATAGGCCTAAAGTAGCTTCAAAGTTATCATTACGAACGTTGGCAGCGATCAGAAGGACGTTATTTGTTTCCTTTTTTCCCAGTATTTTCATTTAGAATCCGTATACGACATGAGAGTTCGGAAGAGATCCCTGCCAGCAAGCTTGTGAAGGCCTAGCATAGGCCTATTTTAGGCCTATATTTTTCCAAAACTTTAAGGACCTCCCTGTATGTTAAATGCTGCCTATGGACGTAAGTTAAAGGCTGGCCTATGCCTTTTGCCCTTATCGGTATGGCTCAGCAAGTCACCTTAAAGTTCGTAAGTATCGTGCGTTCATCTCGATTGTCATTGACAGGACGGAAAGCCAACGACTCAACAAGAGTTAAATTAATATAGATGCGAACCTATTTACGTTGCCTTTTGGACTTAAATGTCAAATTGCCTGAGCGCGGAATCGAACCCACGACCTTTGAAACTAAAGGCCGAAGTCCTACCGCTGAGCCATGCCGCCATGTCAGGACGTCTCAACGGTAGGACCTCGACCTTTGGTTCAAAGGTGGTGAGTTCGATTCTCCACTCCGGCAGTCTAACATTTAAGTCCAGAAGTCAACGCAAATAGGTTTGCATCTGTCTTAATTCAACTCATGCTAGCGACTTTCTTTCCACGACAAAGCGGTTTTAAGAGATAACTGTCCATTTCCTAATTTCCTATAGCCTGTTCGGGATTAGGTCAGATACCAGGGCCGATCTCTGCCGGTCTGTGTAATTAATCGTCCTAGAAAGAATCGGGATGCCACGAGCTCTGCACCCAATAACAACTCCCCCCCCACTGAACCGAACCAGACCGAACCGAAAGAACGCGCGCGTGCACAGGCGCAATTCTCGTGGCGAATCTCACGATGGTCTCTCACTTGCTTCTTCTTCTTTTGTGTCGCTTCCTTATTGTGACGTCACCCGTCACGCCAGCACGTGAGGCGTGAGCCAATCCAATAGCGCGAGGCGAACACGCCCAACTGATTTTCTTTCCTTCATTCTTCTTCCTTCATATCTTCCCTCTACCGGCCCCCCCCCCCCCCCCCCCCCTCCGTATTTCCACCAACAGACGTCGAAAGCTTTTCCCCCTTCTTCTAGAAGGTTCCTAATAAACGGATGACTAGTCTAAAACGTGTCCGTTTGGCAAGCCGGCAGTCACGTCTCCCTTGAGTCCGTTTGGATACAGCCGTAATATTCTTCCGAATAACGCCATTGGAGGGAATCTCTTAAACTGGGCACCTCACGGCTTAGCTTTTAAAGGGCTTGTTCCTCTACTATATACGTTCATTAAACAGCATAGGCAAGGAACAAAGGCATTCTGAGGGTTAATTATTTGCTGTCCTTCTATATTTCAGAGTCCATATGATTTATTGCCTTCATAATTATGTATTGAAAATGGCAGTATAACGTTTTATTGGTGCTAGGAATAGTTTGAACTTAACATTAACCTGATGGGTATCTAGGAACCCAGAGGGATTGCTTTGGCCAAAAAAACCCTGTGGGGAATACCTGTTACAAGGTATTCCTTGGAAGGCATCCCTCAGGGAATGGCGACCCGGACGAGCCGGACAATCGTCAGGGACTAATGCGCGATACAGGTGTAAGCAAATTTGTTCGCCTCGACCCTTTAGACAAACCGAATTCTGATACAGATACAGATTCTACCGATCTTCTTCCAATCAACCGTTGTTATGTACTCGGGGTTACAACCTCAAACTGTTCGGTCGTTCCTCTGGGCTTAACATTCACCAGCAGTTTTTTTTCCGTCAGAGGATTCTTAAGCCTTGGAACTCTCTCTCGGCTTCTGTCGTCGAAGCCCCTACCCTCTCTTGTTTCAAGGCTCGTTTTGATGCTTGGATTGGGTAGTCCTCCTTTCTGGTGCCGGTTTTGGGTGGGTTGGTATTGGTGAAGATTTGTTCGTCGCTGGTTTTATTTCTATTTCCATTTCTATGAAAAAATGTAAAAACGTGCCGTCACACTTGTGCCAACACCGTCACTCCTTTCCCCATGTCACATTCCGTCACACTGAACTGACCCCACCCCACCTCCTCCCCTCCCCGGCTCGGAGCGTGATGAATCAGGGTGGCGTTCTACCTGGAAAATTCAGGGAATTTATCAAGTCTGGAAAATTCAGGGCCCGGAAAAACCAGGGGATTTGATAAAGTATATTCTAAAAGTTAGGGAATTTGAAAATTTTCCAGAAAGTCGCTTTCACCTATAAAGAATAGCTAATTCGGATTTAATTTTTTAATTCTAAAACCTTCATTTTATTTCAGTTAAAACTTTATTTCCTTTCTGATAAAGCAAAATCTCGTTAGGCCCAAGTAATGTGGGACGTATACGTGTTAAGTGCGTTTCTAGTTTTGTTCAGATTATGGCCTTTTTCTACCCTTCACCCATACCAGTTAGGGCAGTGCAATTTTTGATATGGATATTGCCATTTGAGTAAAATGTCCCCCCAAAAATTTTCAGACCTATACTGCACCTTCCTTCGACCCCCCCCCCCCCCAAAAAAAAAAATCAGGGAAAAGTATCAGTATTGATCTGGAAAACATGGAAAAATGAGGGAATTCCATCACGAGCCTTTGAACGACCCCCTGTGAATGCACTTTGTGAATGGTTCCTAAATAGTTATTATTCTCGTAGCATCGTTATAACGTGATGCGCGGTACTTGTTTACGAAATGGTATCTGCGTGCGCGTGTGTCAGTTTGTCTGTGGAGCAAGAGTTATTATGAGTTTTTTTTGTTGTAAGAAAAATCGTACATTTATTGTGATAGAAAAAAAACTCGATGTAATGGCGCCCGTCCTCGCCTACCAATTATGAATCCCCGCCACTACGAGTCGGGGTATGGGGGTGGGATAATTGGGAAATGAGAAGCGGGGGGACTTGGAGGGATTGGGAGATAAAAGAGTCGAAATGGAGACTGGTAATTTGATGTTTAAAATTGCGTTTGTTGATGGTATGTTCCGTCATCACCCGAATGCAAAAGCGGTTTAGAAGCGACCATTCTCGATCCTGACTAGCATCATTTAAATTTTTAAGGTAAATATTTTCAAAAGTAATATTTTTAAAAAGGAAAAAAAAAGGTAGATGGGAAATATGCGGAAATGTTTTTGTTTTTTTTTTCATTTTTTTTTCTGTTAAAATGACCTTAACTGTTGAAAAAATGTGATTATCTTTTTTTTCCCCCGTTAACACGTGGGAAGGTTGTTGTTTCGGTCGTTGTAAACATTCAGCGATTACAAACATTTCTACATACGTTTCTCGCTTTTTTCCCTAATCTATTTTTAGATTTAAAAAAAAAAATAAACAATCTTCATGCGTGTATTTCGCATTGTGCATTTGACACTGCGGAATATTTAGCCTCATGTGTCAGCGAGCAATTCATTACGCACCAAATTGTTTGTAATAATTTCTATCCACCCAAAACCATAACTGGTAGAAAAACCCGCCAAGTTTCCAAAAACGGTCGGCCTTTGAAGGTAGTGATATCATTCCACCTGGGAAAGGCCGCCAAGGTTAATCCTATTAGCCAAGTTAATCGCACATACTAATAGTTCGAAAATTAAATGAAAACTAGAAGATTGCTACTATCGGTAGCAATCTTCAAGTTTTCATTTAACGTCCAAAGTATTATTCGGTGCGATTAACTTGGCTAATAGGAATAACCTTGGCGGCCTTTCCCAGGTGGAATGATATCACTACCTTCAAAGGCCGACCGTTTTTGGAAACTTGGCGGGTTTTTCTACCAGTTATGGTTTTGGGTGGATATCACAACTTTCATAGGACTGTGAACGTATATAAGGTTACACCGTCTGTTTAAGATGCTTCAATCCCATTTTTGCACACACTAACAATCGCTGATTTCGTTCGCTTCGCTCACTCAATCAGCGCATCTCCTTCAGTTGTTTTGTTTATCCCTACAACTTCCCCTTAATTTTTCAAGATTTCGTTCACATTTAATTAATCATGCAGAAACCCCCGAAGGTCGCTGTTACTAAAACAGCAGAACGTGAAGCATTTTTTGGGGGGTTATTAACAAAAAACCCTTTAGCTCGTGTATGCTCGTATTGTTGCGTAACCATCATATAACGTGCATCCCTTTATTCTTACGCTATCCACGGCAACGTTAATGTTTCTATATTTTGTCTTTCGGTACAGTTCAGTTTTTAGTTCGTCCAGGCTTTTACAATAAGTCTAAGGACCAGTCTTGATTGTTCAAGCCATTGTTGCATAAAATCTTTGGTTGCAACTTGGAAAAGAAACGAAATTTAAATTCGCCGGTGGCGAATTTCAAAACCCTCCCACGCATTTGTCCTGACCCCTACAACCCCCAAATAAACAAAAGGACCATCCTCAGATCACCATGCATCCGTGTGCAAAAGTTCAGATACGTAGGCCTTCTCAATTTTGCGCTAGCCATGAGCAAAAAGTCTATGGGATTTAACATGGGAAAAATCTTATAAGCTAGCAGTAACATAAAAACAACGTTATTGACGCATCTTTTTCTCTATGATTGGTGGACACTCATCCTTTAAATTTTAGTTTTTCTTTATCTCTGACCTTACCCCTTACATTTTCCACAATTTGAAACATTTCTGTCGCATTGGGATTTATCCTCAACATGCCAAAATAAGCTTTCAGTTGCTTACAGTTAACAAACACATGTCTGCTAGTGAGCCGCCTTTTTATCATTAACAAT
This sequence comes from Lithobius niger, assembly GCA_023313725.1. Taxonomy (NCBI): domain Eukaryota; kingdom Metazoa; phylum Arthropoda; class Chilopoda; order Lithobiomorpha; family Lithobiidae; genus Lithobius; species Lithobius niger. Next base: position 8,871 of record JAHWFP010256137.1, read on the forward strand.
CAATTTTTAACAATCGGATGTCTACAATGGGATGATCTACTGTTACTTGGCGGCGATACACTAGCGTGTGTCTAGATGAAGGAATTTTTGTCAGTAGAACCCGATCGTTATGGCGACGGTGTAGGGACTTCACCGCAACGCCCCACGTCAACTACTCTCGAGTCGATGTGAAACAGGAATCCTTTAAAAATCTACTTTAAAATACAAACTTCAACTTGCATAATGCTGCCTAGTACTGTTGTACTGCAGTGGTTTTTCGCTTGAATTCATAATTCCAGTTTGCACAAAAGTCTACAAAATTTCTTCAAATTCACTCATGGGTTCGTTAAGTGTTTATAGGAATAGTATTTTCTACTTGCGCCTCGATGAATAAAAGTAATTTTGTTTCCCTAACGATACATCATAAATGTGCTGAAAGTAACTAACCGTGAAAGCAAACGAATGTTGCAGAACGAACATTAGTCCCCACCAGAGTGCATGCTGCAAGCAAAGTTAACACGTATTTTATTTTAATGAAAATGCTGTCGCTTAGATTTAAAATAAAATATCATTCGTAACATTACTACGTTTTAGGACAAGTATTAATAATTTATCTTCAACTAGGGTATTTACTTTTAATTTGGGTACCACAGTCGATGGATAAACGTAGCTTTGTCTCCCTCACGATCCGTCACAAACTTGCCGAATGTCGAAAGTAACTCATCGTAAAAGCTGACGCTTATTTTAGGACGAACATTAGTTTTCGGCAAGGCGCGTCTATCAAAGTACATATGTGTTTCATTTTTAATGAAAATAATGTTTCTTAGATTTGAAATATGATCCAGGCACACGCTAGGGTGTCGCGTCAAGTTAGGCAACATACATCACACCAACTCAATTGTCGAGGAGGTAACCATTGTAGCGCGACGCCATAGCGTAAGTACTTGGGTGGGTGACCGCCTGGGAATCTGGCTGTTGCAGACATAGGGCCTTAGGGCTTCGGGCAGATGACCAGGAGTGGTTAACGCTCGTTAAACCCTTTAACCCTTTTAGCGTAAGTGTCTATTATCCTGAAGCATACGTTGGGCACATTTCAGATATTTGGTGAAAAATAATAATGCCGTAAAAAAAGCTTAAATTTCGGTGAAATGGAGAGCAATGACGCACCTAACAAAAATTAACTAGTGAAGGAATGTCACCTAAGCAGCTTTTAATGCAAAATCTGACCCTCAATAACGTTGCAAATGTGTTACTAGCCAGCTAGCTACTTCTAGTCCGCTCATCCCCATGTTAATTTCCATAGGGTGATTATTAATCGATACCGAGATAACGGGAAGGCTTCCAGCTATGATATTGGACGAATGGCTGCAGTACGATACGTAACAGGAACGGGAATGGTTTGGGAGGGCGCGTAATTATTAAAGTATTGTTATAACCAATGTTAGTATTGTAGGCAATGTCTCTGATTGGATGGCCAAAGTTCGGACAATGACAACGTGCGTACTGACGTGCGCATCTAGACACACGCTAGTGTGTCGTCACAAATCTAAACAACGTTGCGAAAGAAATTGTGTCTACGTCCAATTCACGAAAAACAAACAAAATGTCAATATAAAGCCATAAACTGATAAAGAGGCCACCAAGTTGAAAATGGTTTAGCCTTACAAAGGAGTAATATAAACTAAATAAAAGAAAAATTAAAGCAAAACCGAAAACCGATAAAGAGGCGACTAAGTTGAGAATGGTTCGGTCTTTCAAAGGAGTGATACGAAATTAAAATATTGAAAAAATGGCCACTCAAGCTATAGTTGACGTGGCACATTATTACAAATCTGCAGGCTAGTTAAGTTGAGCCTCATACACAATTTTTTTTTTTTAAAGTATCATAAACCAAAACTGATATCATATGATATCATATCATATCAAAAACCAAAACTGGTATAAAGAAACGCCAAGTTCGGAATGGTTCTGCCATTCAAAGGAGTGATATCAACACACCAAAACAATCGCCAACTTAATCGCACCGAATAATACTTTGGACGTTAAATGAAAACTTGAACATTGCTACCGAAAGTTGCAATGCTCTCGTTTTCATTTAACCTTCGAACTATTAGTCGGTGCGATTAATTTGGCCAATGTTTTGGTGTGTTGATATCACTTCTTTGAAAGGCCGAACCTTTCGGAACTTGACGTTTCTTTATACCAACTTTGGTTTCTGATGTAATAATTATTATCCGTGATATTCTAAGTTTTAGTACAAGTATTCATAATTTATTTGCAATTATTTACTTTTAATTCAGGAAAGTTTGAGTTACCAACAAAAACCGACGAAAATGAGTTTCCATTCAAGTGACATGACCCGGATTCGACCCAGCGAACCAGTCCTTGACAAGATCACTGCCATACCACCTTGATATGGTTCATCTTGTCCAGTGGGCAAGTGGCCCTTTCGGTAAAGGTAATATGTTCGTGATCTGGAAAAGGACTGGCTCACCGGTTCGAATCCGGGTCACGTCACACGAATGCAGCGTAATTGTATAACGTTATTCTAGTGTGTATTTTCGCTGATGGCTTATTTCCAAATATCCTTTATAAGTTTATATTATTTACAGTGATTTATGTGCATATATTTACGTTTAATTCAAGTATGCTACCGCATTTAATGTTTTACGTGCTGAGGTTGCTTCTGCTGCCACAGTTTACTGAGAACTATTCGTTTCTTTTTTATGTTCGGGCGAAAAGGTCCACTAAGTTTGACCTTGGTCTGGCTATTTGATCGTTTTGTTATCATGGTAATCAAAGAATAATCAAGCGTTGTTGGGAAGCCGCATCATGCTTTATGTGTCGAGCAATGATACTGATACGTCGTATTTGTTTCGTATTTTACTAGGTCCCTAAATAGCGTGCTGTGGTACTTGCGTTCCATGGCGGAAACCAGGAAACAGTCGATTGTAAAAAACAAAATGGAGGGCTGAAGGTAAACATTTTATCGGATAAAATACCCAGTGTTCTTTTTACCGGTCTTAAATAGACGTGATTGGCTGATGGCTACCCTTAGTGGTCCTGATTGGTTAACTGCCGTTAGAAAAATATGAAGGTATATTCTCTCCGAAAAACCTGCTATATGATCCCTGAAGCAGTGCTTCCACATCTCCCTTACGGAATTTTCCCGAGTAATGACAAAATTTCCCTTTTTTTACCCTGTACAAAAAAAAAAAACATACATTTTATTACTTCTTTTATTTAATTTCCTTGCATTACATTTCTAATTTTTAACATTCCTATTTTTTTTTTTAATGATGTGCCCTTTTTGATGGCGCAGGATCGTGGCCACCAATTGATGCAAATTGAAAATAAAATTCAAATAAAATAAAGACTACTTATCTTAGTGGAACTAGTCCTCCTACCGTTCGTACTAGAAATAAAGGATGTGGATGGACCCGTAAAAATTAGTACTGCCACAATTTTTAACCGTAATAAGCCAGCAACAAACGATAAATAAACTCTAACCAAATTGTGAATTGGGGTTGGATAAGGGTTTAAAATGTAAACACACGTTTGTTGGAGTTGAAGATAATGGGCTTGCGGAAGCTTCGAGAAAGTGGGTCTGGATGGAGAGAAGATCGTGAGTCATTAGTGTAGGGGTTTTTAGTACGTGTGGGAGCTGCCCCAATACCAACCCCACAGTTAAGGGACTTGCTTGAAAATGTGCCGTGGTGCTTGTCTAGGGGTTGCGGGAATTCCAAATTAACCTTAACAGATGGAACAAGGCTGGTATAGTCGTGGTTCAGTTTTGGTGTTAGTTTAATGTTATATATATGAGCGATCGTGTGCTCAGGCTCGCCTGAAGTTCTAGGGCGACACTAACCTTGGCTTAGGGCCTTAAATGGAATGTCAACGACATTAGGCTTACTTGGGAAAATTTGGATTAGTTAGTTTTGGGCTATTTCATACGTTGACTGCTAAACTAAGTAGCTTTGGGGTGGCGTTGGTCTGGTTTGAATTTAAGTTCAGGGATTGCGGAAATTGGGAAAAATTCTAATTATAGGGCCGAAATTACCTTTGGATGCCGGGAGTTGGAGAGTTGGTGGCGGGTGGAGTTTTAGGTTAATACCTAATTGTTGGGAGCACCCGGCGGAAGAATTGTAGCGAGTCGTTACAATTGATGTCAAGCATTATGTACAGACAAATCATAGCTATGTATTGTTACAACAATTGATCAAATAGGATTATTTCAACTAACAATGGGTATTAATTTTGGAGGACAATGGCACATTACAATTTGACATCATGTGGACTAAGGGCTTGGCAGATTTCACAAATAACGTGTCGGGGTGGTACAATTGCTGGGGTGGTACAATTCCAACGTTGAAATCTGGAATTAAGCTCGCAACTTGCGAATAACACACAGAATTTCTCTATTTTTTCCCCTTTTCCCTGTTTAATATATTTTTCCCTTTTGAAGAGCATTTTTTCCCCAAACAGGGAAAAAAATTCCAGTAAGTGGAAGCACTGTCCTGAAGTTAAAGAAAATTGTTGAATTCCCATGTAATGCGTCGTGGAGCCAGGGTTAAAAAAAAAAAAACAGATTTATCTTTTACATGGCATTATGGGGGAAAT
>JAHWFP010256139.1:0-12541 GCA_023313725.1 Lithobius niger
CTGGCGACGTTGTTCCATGGATTAGTGACCAAGGTTGACCATTGTCATTTTATCAGTGCCCAGGGTTTTTCTTGGGGGGGATGACCAGATGTGACAATCTTTGGAGAAAATTTGATTATTCTTAGGTTAGTTAATGAGTTACTTTGAGCACTTTTTTGCTCCTAGGTGTGTTCTGGCTTGGGGCTCGTGGTCGCCTCGGTGGATGGATTCCAGTGGTAACGTGTTGTGGTTTTGGAAGGTCTGTTGGGTGGCCACTGGCCACAGTTCATTGTGAGATCGGTTGTTGGCCTTTATCCAAATACAATTGTTTGAGGATTCAGATGGAATGATTCATTTCGGCAACTTCTAGCGTTTTGCACAGTTTCGTTGGGATGCCTAACCTGAACGTTGGGGTTTCCATTTCTGTTGATAGCGTGGAAAAGAGAAAGGTTGTTCCAATTTAGGGAACGTGATGTGTTTTAACTTCGTTAACGGAAACGGTTTTTATTTTTTTGTTGAAAAGGAAAATTTGATTAGGTTCGTTACTTTGGGAAAGAAGATTTTTGAAGAGTGAGATACTGCCGTGCTAAAAATTAATTTTTGGTCGAGAAGTTTGAAACAATTTAATTCCTCCTGTTGGAGCTTAAGGCCCAGATTTTTTTTTTTAAAGGAGGGAATAATTTCTTTCCCTGGATAGGAGGTGGAAAGGAGTCCTGGTTGAATGCCCCGTGGAATGTTGGGGGGGGGGGGGGGGGCGGCCGTTTAGCGTTATTGGTTGTTTCATAGACCGAAAGAGTATGCTTTTGCTTTCGATCTGCAAGTTTCACATGGCAAGTCATAAGTTTGGTGTTTTGAGAGATGCGTGAATCCAAGAGTTTGAAGTTCAAACGTTTCAGCGTTGTCGAATTGCCATAGGGAAAAAACGTAGAGGTTGTGCTTTTTTCCCGAAGCTGATAAGTCCTTTCCAGGCTTCAGTGAGCTTATTGTGGTGAGCCAAGTCTAGGTGGTTGAAGGTGGCTTTTGGTGATGAAGGATCTTCTGATAGTGAAGGGTGTTCACAATCGGGTTCTAAAACTGGCCTTTCTGGTAGGAGGATTGTTTCAGCTTCGCTCAGAAAAGGTGTTCGTGGATCAGAGGGATGTAAAGTTAATAATGAAACCTCGGTGGAGGTCGGTAAGATGGTTCTGACAAACTGGAGTAAGTTATGGTGATGAAGCATTAGGTGTGGTGAATGGTTGGTGGTTTCTTGACAGAATGCGGAGGAATGGTTTTCCTAATGGTCGAATGACATAAGAGTATGGAGAGGTCCGAATCCAAGTCTGGAGAGTTTGCATTTGTTTCATTACCTGATGTGAAGCTGGTGGATTGGTGCACCGTGTTTTGTGAGAAAAGTTTCGGTGTTTCGAAGGGTAAATTGGCGTTCGTAGTCACGGGAGGGTTGGGAAATAATGGTTGGTGAACTGGGTCTGGTGTCTCATCGTTTTGTGAGAAAAATTGATCTTCCCCTTCCTGGTTGGAAGAGTGGGGAGTTGCGGCTATTTTGGGATTTGCGCATGGAGATTCGGTGCAGATTTCCACGGGTGGAAGTTCTCTGCATTGGCGAGAAGGACTGGCATCTTCAATTGGCTTGTCCATTTAGTTTTCATGATCGGGAATGGGGTCCACACGGTCAAGGGCTTTACTTGTTTTTTGAGCAAATGGTGTTGTCGCTCGTGGGACTGACGATGGTGCCGTGAAGTTCCATGCTGTCGATTGAGTGGATTGCAGGGTCGAGAAGACAACTGGAGAGCTAGAAGGGGTTGTCCTCAGTGTTGGTGGTTTCGATACTGTTGCTGTCTTCAACTTCTTGTGGGGATTTGTTGGCGTCTTCAAGGATTTCTTTTTGATATCTTTGAGAACGGCTTGTCACTGAAAATTTTTCCTTTTCCGTACTGCTGATGCAAGCTGCATGCTGGCGATTTTTTCCCATTGTTTGTGGGGAATGGTAACGCAAATCGAGCATGGCATTTCGTAGTAATCACATTTCCTGTGATAGTGAAATACCCTTTTATGTGGGTCGAGGCTCTTGGGGTTCCATAAACCAAGGCATGGGCAGGATCCTCCATCTTTGATGACGGGCACATGTCCGAAATAAATATCAACTTCTTTGCATGAGGCAAGGGACTAGAAATTTTTTGTTGTTACCATGGTTGTGGCGAACGGAAAACTGGAGTGAGGGGATGCTACGCAGGCGGAAACAGTAAGTTGCAGAAAACGATGATAGATGGCAGTAGCTGCTGGTGAGGAATTAGCATGGAGAGCAATGCCGGTTCAATTGCTGTTGCTGGTTCAGCTTCGAGAACGACTGGAAAATGTTCCAAGAATAGCGTTCCTCTCTTTGGAAACAAATAATGATCGAAGGAGATTGTTGGGGAGATAGGGACTGTAGAATCGTCTGTCTTGAGCTGCCATTCTTATATGGAGGACCGCACATGCACGGGATGGGGTTGCCGAGCTGGCTGGCGACAACACTTTGTAATCTCAAGGTCAAACAGCAGCATCGAAACGACCAATGCAAAAATTGACAGGCATTGGATTATTCACATTCTAAGTTTGTTTAGAAATAGACTTGGTATCCAAAGAAACATAAAAGACGACATATTTTGCATCAGACTACAATACGTATTGGATTTTTCCCAAGCAATAAGAAACAACACATGCATCTCAAAATAATTTGGAAATCAAAAGAACTAACAATGCTATAGAGCAGCGTCAAGTGACGTCATATTGCTACAAGAGAGATACCTGCAAGGGGCACTAGATTAAAATGGTGGGTTAATCAACGGCACTTCTAGTCAAGCCAGTGCTTTGAGAGTGGATTTCATAGGCTTAAAAAACCGTTGTTTTCTCCAATCCCTTATGCTACTTAGGCTGTAATTGGAAAATAAGATTCCACTTGCTTAAAAATGTCAGCAACTGCCAACAAATCGACGAAAATCGCGCGTTTTAGGCCTAAGAAAGCCAGTCTAATAGCATTGGCTTCAGTAAGACGCTCTTCTTTTCCCCCACCAGTGCACCTTGCAGCTAACCCAGTAACTGGCTCCACCATAGAGTTATACACAATAATACTACGTCGTGTCACTGCCCTATTGCTGTTTTCACTATGTTTTCGGTCAGCCATTGTTGACACGTGTTATCAACTTTGAGATTGCAGTTCAGTGTTAAGAATGTAGAAATAAACTTGGTTTACAAAGAAACGTTATAAAGGACGACATATTTTGCATCATACTATTATACAGATCTTAAAATTGTTTTTGTATCAACTGACTTGATGCTTAGAAAAATCAGACCCATAGAACTGGTTTTAAAAGGATGTCAAACATTCGCGTTTCTGTAGCACGGAGGTGTGTGGATTGAGCGAGCAAAGCGAACGATTTCCACGTAAAGTAAACCTTTTCAACGTGTGTTTCGCTTTGCTCTATCAATATTTCATGTCTCACTTTCGTAGGGCATTACTTCTGGAGGAAAAGACGCACAAACGCGCAAAGAAACAAATCGTATGTTTGGATTGATGTAGGTTAAATGCAGACGTGCTGAGGAATGTGATGAATTTAAGAACACGAATGTGATTAACGAACTGTGAACAAAATTGCGTCGAATCTCTGTCTTATTTTTGCTGATTATCTTAAAATTTATCGCATTATTCTGTCTGTCATTGATCATCTTCAACTGCAGTCTGATCTTGATTCTGTTGCGGAATGGGCCAAAGAGAATCGGATGAGTTTCAATATTTTTAAAATGGTTGTTCTTCACATTGGCCTTAACAACAACCACTTCCCTTATACTCTAAACGACCTTGCAGTTTCCTCTGAAGAGACTGTGAGAGAACTTGGTGTAGCCTATTGGTTGACGACAAGCTTAAATTCCACTTACAATGTGCTGTTGCCACAAAAAGAGTCTATCACTACTGCCAACTATAATTTTAAATCTTTTACTTACCTTAATAACTCTCTTTTTGCTTCCCTTCATAAGACCTCTATTCGTCCTCACCTGGACTACTGCATCCCATCCTGGAGGCCGCATTGCAAAAAAATCTATTGCCATTCTCGCAAAAACTCAAGAGAAAAATCACAAAATGGCGCCCTGATCTATATTCCACATCTTACGAGAAACGTTTGAGCATTCTCAAACTTCCAAGCCTATCCGATCGTTTCGATAGAGGCAACACTATTGAAACGTTCAAATTTCATGATCCATGGAATCACCTCCCTAACGACATCGTCTCTTCCAACTCCACCATGCAATTCAAAATGCGTTATGGTGCACTTTTTCCTGCCCATTTAATTAACTTGTCATTTTTTCTTCTTGGGCATTATGAGCTTCGCTCTTGCCGTCACTTTTATATTATTATTATTTCTGGGCCCAAGTGAGCTGGCCAAGGCTGACGCGTACATCCCCAGCCTCGAAACTCAAACGTGGCTGGCCCTACCTGGCCAGCGCGCTTTATTTTTAACGTGTGAAATCCAAAGCAGGCCATCACTCGTAGGAACGACGTCTCAATTGCTAACTTTACAGTGTGGTGTGGTGCATCCAAGCCCCAGCGTCATCCTCACTCATCCGTCGTCATCCTCCCTCGCCAACCACTGTTGAGTACTGTAGACCAGTCAGTTGGGTATAAATTGCCCTTGCACTTTATGGTTGAATGCTAGTGTGTTGTCAGATAAGCTAAGCAGTAACAGTTTGTTGAGACAATGATGTAAGCCCACCTTTTGTCGCCCTACTCTTGTTGACCGATATTAACAACGTGGTTGTACTTTTCTCCTCCTCTCTTCACTAATGTACTCATTCAATTCCTTCGTAAAGCACCGAACAGAGCGAACAGAACGCACCACTGTTAGAGACAGTTTGGCTCCAAACTTGACGTCGCGTGTACGCAGTGATGTTCCGTCAGCCGTTCAGTACCTTCCTAAACTACAATACAGCTCAACAAGCTCAGCAGAGTATTCGATACGTCATACCTTCACCGCGACCAGACCTGGCTAATGGATTTGACCAGGATTGGCTAATAGATGTGACCAGGCGAGAGCAATGCCAAATTGCGAACCATCTCAGGGAGGTAGTTTGCTGGGGTGGAGGTTTGAGCATGCGCGCGTTAACAGTTTTGACGAAACAGATTCATCGCTGACGATGTTGACGTCAATCAAGCCGCATCAACACGGATATTAGCAGGGAATGAGCCAAACTGTCACCAACAGTGGTGCGTTTGATTCGCTCTATTTGGTCGTTTAGGAAGGAACCGTGTAACTGTGTGACTGAAGGAGCACCGTGTTGCAAAAATGAATAGGTTTACTATACAATCCATATCTCCATTAGCTGCTACATACGAAATTAATACGAAAGTAATACGAAATTAAAACTGCTGGTTAAAATTAGACCTAAAAGCTGACAATTACGCCTAAAATGTAAAACAGGCTTAAAAGCTAACACATTTCAAACCGGTAATTGTGATGGTTACTGCTTTTAGATTAGTATAATAGAGATAGCTGTTGTAGTGCATGATAGAGGTGTGTGCCTCAACATTGGAAGTGGAGAAACTGCTCAGATGACCGGTGCGACTAGGTAGTCGCTGTAGCCGCTTGTTTTTTCAGTAAACTCTGTAGAAAAGCATGCCCTGGTTTCTCGGCTTCTTCTGTTATGTCATGTGCTATGTTACGGACGAGAGCATACAAGCAAAAATTGTTGCTCGAAAGGTAGCACCACCAGAAATTTGTAAAACGAATGCATGAAGCTGAAAAGTGTAGACAAAGCCAAATTATAGGATTAACATGAATGACATACTGTCATCTAGACTGGAAAGATGGGTAACAATATTTTTATGCCAAAAGTGAAATGAAAATTCATTGCCAATTTTTAGAATGCATTTGGTAGCTATTTGGGCACTCCACTTTTCTTCCAGAGGGGGGGGGGGGTTGTGAGGATTTCGCATCCTCACATCCGACCCACACCCGTCCCTCCTGCCACGCGCAGTGCGCGCGCGTCTCATACAAGCCTAGAAGCGCGCGTCTCAGGCCCCATTTATAATATTGATTTCGACGCGTACGCGTGATATTCGACGCTCGGCGCGTACGCCAGTTCATGAGCAAAGCAGTGCGCGTGGACAGTCTACTTGGCCCGCTCGTGACATCGTCACGCTCAGGCAAACGCTCTTTCATTTACAAATCAAACGCGTGAGCTTGCTAATGCTGACCGCTACTCCGATCCAACTATGCTGTTTCACAACTTCCCCCTTCTATTCGATGCCATTCGGCTCAAGGTCACTGTAATCAAGATATTTGACCGTTTATTTTGAGCATTCAATCTTTTAGCACACCACGTTTTCCTTTCTTGTGGCGCCGATAGAATCCGTTGATGCCGCCATTTTCCTATCCCAGCATGCAACAACTAAGCGTACGAGCGTCGCTTGGCGCTCACCGATCAAAGTCCAGTAGATATTCGCGTGACGCTTGAAAATAGCAAAACGCGCGCGTTGGCCCACCTGCCCTACATTTATAAATGCTCGCGCTTAAGCGTTGACCATGGGAAAAACTCGTGCTTCACGCGCCGAGCGTCACGCGTACGCGTCGAAATCCATATTATAAATGGGGCCTCATACAAGCCTAGAAGCGCGCGTCTCATACAAGCGGCTCTAGAAAGGCGGGAGAGCACGAGCGGCCGCCACAGGGAAGAAACGCAATAAACTGAGCTCCAAAAAAAGCCATCCGAAATCTCATCATTTCCGAAGACAGGGGGTTTACGAACCCGACCCCTGACAAGGACATTTTTATTTGGTGGGATCACGTGATTTTTGGACCCTGGGTGGGAGGCTCAAGATTTTTACATGGTCATATTTCATTTGAATAATGGAATAGTATATAGTCACATTTTAGTTTCCTCCAGCCGCCCTCCCCGAGACGTAATAATGAGCGGTTCCTTAGTGCTTCACGGATGCTGGTTGCACGTCACGCTACCCAGTGTACAACTCATCGCACCAATCAATAAGAGCTTTGCAACTAGTGGTAATATCAGTACCGTCCTAAAGCACCAAACAAAGCGAACAGAACGCACCACTGTTAGAGACAATTTGGGTCCAAACTTGACGTCGCGCGTGCGCAGTGATGTCGCGTCAGCCGTTCAGTACCTTCCTAACTACAACACAGCTCAACAAGCTCAGCAGAGTATGCGAAACGTCATACCTTCACCGCGACCAGACTTGGCTAATGGATTTCACCAGGATTGGCTAATAGATGTGACCAGGCGAGAGCAATGCCAATTGCGAACCATCTTAGGTAGGTGGTTTGCTGGGGCAGAGGTTTGTTTGAGCATGCGCGAGGAAACAGCTTCGACGAAACAGATTCATCGCTGACGATGTTGACGTCAATCTTGCCGCATCAACACGGTAATTAGCAGGGAATGAGCCAAACTGTCACCAACAGTGGTGCGTTTGGTTCGCTCTGTTGGTCGTTTAGGATGGTACCGCTTGTCGGCTCGGAGTCCTACTTACTTAATTTGGCTGCAGCACTAACATTGCCTACAGGAAATCAACTGCAGATATTCTCAATAGGCATATGAAAAGCGCATATTTTTAATTTTTTTTTAGGGGGATCACATTATTTTCGGACCTTAAGTAAGGGGGTGGCTTCAGTGGCGTAACTAGGGGGAGGGGGGGCAAAGGGGCGATTCGCCCCCTCTGTGAGATTTTGAAAGCTTATTCGGCAAATTGGCCAAGTCACTTTTTCCATAGCTGAAAAATTATTTACCGTCAAATGGCTGTATTTTGAGGTCAAAGACGCAACTTTCATCTTAGCTAATATTTATTTAAACTTAATCGTACCGAATAATACTTACTTTGGACGTTAAATGAAAACTTGAAGATTGCTACCGCTAGTAGCAATCTTCTAGTTTTCATTTAACTTTCGAACTATTAGTATGTGCGATTAACTTGGCTAATAGGATTAACCTTGGCGGCCTTTCCCTGGTGGAATGATATCACTACCTTCAAAGGCCGACCGTTTTTGGAAACTTGGCGGGTTGTTCTACCATTTTTGGTTTTGGGTGGATAAGTCTACACAATATGAGAAGAGATGGTGGCTTGGCCATGGCCGGATTAAACCTCATAGAGGCCTAGCGCTTAATATTTATTGTGGCCCTATCCTCCCTCTCTCCTAAGTCCCGCCAAAAAAGGAATTTTCTTTTGTTGAACAATAACTTTTTTTTGTAAAAACAGAAAAAATAACACATTTTTAAAATTTATATAGTACCTCATTTTTTTTCCTGTGACCGTGAGGCACCCTTGAGACCCTTTTCAACCTGTGGCCTGGGGCTTTAAAACCCAAAGCACCCTCTTTAATCCGACCCTGGACTTGGCAACACCGAAATGAGATTAACTAAAATTGAAAGGATGAAGACCTCGTTATGTCATGTTTCCATCGACTCCCTGTACTTCATTGGGGGTTAGCATAAAACTTTTTTTTACATGTACCCTCCGAATCCCATGAAAATGATGATTTTCAATTTTCCGTATTTTTCCAAATTTTCTGCCTTGCTCGCACTGTTGCGCTCGCTGCGGCTAATACATAACATCAGAAACCCGCACGCAAAAACTTGTCCGGGCAACCGAAATTTAGCCGTTCAAAAACGTGATCGGAATGACGCCTAAGACCCGACAGACGTCTCGGATCTGGAAAGTCCGTGTAAAAAAAAGTTATTTGCGGGGGAGGGGGAAAAGGGGACACTTATTACATACTCAGCAACTAAATCCTATCTTACATTGACTGTATATTAGGGCCCCATGTAAGCCCCCCCCCCCCTCCTGCCTGCCCAAGAGGTATATTAGCAGTAAACGTGCCACGAGTTAAGAAAATGGACTAGGCCTACAGAAAGTACGGAGTGACATAAATGGGCTGGGGTCCGATGCTTGAGCCTCCTTGATGAAATTACCACATATGCCAGCTTTTTCCTCGACTGGCGACCATGCAGCCAGTTGCGGACAGAGTGGTCATGAATACCACGAAGACTTGACGTTCAAATTACACTACATAGACCTTTCCAAATAAATTCATTTGAAATGTATCACTTGTGCTCCCATCAGGGATGGATTAAGGGGGGTGGTTTTGGGGCTGAAGCACTGGGCACAGGCTGAAAAGGGCCTCAACGGTGCCTCACGGTCACGGAAGAAGTAAAATAAGATACTATTTTAAATAATTTTCTTTTTACTTTTACCGTTTTTATAAAAAAAATACTGTACACAAAAAAAGGCTCCTTTTTCTTGCGGGACTTGGGGGGGGGGGAAATAGGGCTACAATAAATCTTGAACCAGGTTTCTACAAGGTTTAATCCGCCTGGCTCTGGGTCGAGCTAACTGCCTCTGGCATTCAGCATGTTAAAATGGTCATGAATCTAGGATAGAATTTAGTACCGATTTCACACGTAATAATTCGTCGCGTGTTGTGGCCGTACCGTACCGTACCAAGCCGCTCTGCACCACGGCCATGGTCCCAGCGCGACTTCATTTCACACGTAATAAATACCGGCCGGCCGGCCACGTTTTTCGACTGCCCTCTGACGGTCAAGCTTGGAACCCAACTATATGGAAACGGAAATTAAAGCAGCCCGAAGGAAACTTCGGCAAATGTTGAGAGGGCACTGTTCGTTTGGCCACCTGACCCGTGTGCGGGAAAAAAAATTGGAAAAAATGTTTAAGAAAGATGTAAAGATAACTGTCGTTTTTGCTTTGTTTTTCCTGTTGTTGTTAGATTAGGTTAGGCTAGTCGCTTGTAAAAAATGTTAAGGCAAAGTATGACATTTTAAGTTCATAAACACTGTTTAAATTTATTTTTAACCAAGTGTTACCACAATTGTTTTTGTACCGGAAAACGTTTTTTGGCTACAATATAGGAAAGAAGTAAAAAAAAAAAAAAAAAAATAGAACACCGTACGTCGGAAGGAAAAAAAGTAGAAATATGAGGAAACTACACTATTAAAATGTTCGGTTTGTTTATTTATTAGTTTGTTTATCTGTGTGCCCTTCCATTCTTCCAGAAGTAAGGCCACTAGAAAGATGAGAATAGTGCCAAACGAAAGATAATTAAATTACGCTTCGAATAGGCCTATTTTATTGTTCTAATCTGATTTTTTTTTACCCTTAAATACGCAAGTGAACTGCGAGTAAAGTTTCCCGTGTGCGGAAAAAAAAAGCCTGGCTAAAATGTCCAAGAAAAAAATAAATTGTGTTGTTGTTTTTTTTTGTTGTTGTTGTTAGGTTAGGTCAGGTTAGTCTCCTTGGCAAAAAATTTCACCAGGGAACGACCTGCCTACCGCTTTTCTCTTTTGACCTTTTTTTTTCTTTGTTTTTTTCAATCGGCTGGTTTTTTTTCCATTTGCTGTTTTTTTGTAAAGATTAAAAAAAAAACTTTTCTCAGAACCAGGCCACCTGAGCGTTACTAACAACTTGTTGAAACAAGTTTGCATTCAAAGGGTTGTGTCAGCTTTAATATAGCCTACCGTTATGTTACCTCATTAACTTTTTTTCGCAAGCATAAGTTTTTAGCATGTGTAGTCGCGATGCTATTTAAGAAATAAGTGTTCGGTGAAAATAGGTTAGACTTTTTGCACGTCGTCTCCGTTTGGTATTGTGGCCAATTCCCCCGCCACAAACATTCTGACTTTAGGCCTATACGTTTGTCGACGCTTTCTTAATTTGTTAGTCAAAAACTTAGTTATATCGTCAGTTTGTTTTGGGGGCGAACAACGCGTTGCATTATGGGGTCGCAAGCCGTTTCGTCACTTCCGACGCTGCGCGGCACGACACGCATCAGATTTCACATGTATAATTAAAGTGAACCGCTCCGCTCCGTCCAGTACCGAACCGGCCACATTTTGATACGTGGCCCAGCTGGAGCGCAAAATCACGGCCACGTTCGCTTTATTTATTACGTGTGAAATCAAATTGCACGGTTCGGAGCGGCACTGCACGCTTTATTTCTTACGTGTGAAATCGGTACTAGTCAAGGCCACTGGAGTATAGATAGTACCGTCACCGTGGTCTCTCCCGGCTCCGGTAAAATTCTAGTGCAGGCTATAGTCAATGTCCCCATAAAATTCTAGTGTAGGCTAAATAGGCAATGCCCTTTAAAGGAAAATTTAGACGACAATGTGTGCTATTTCCCTCCCCCCCCCCTGGAGGGAGAGGGGGGGGGGGGCAGGCATTTATAAGCTTCAGGGTACCACCAAAGAGTTGTAACAAATGTATTAAAGAAATAAAAGTAAAGACAATGTTGGTCTATTATGTAGACTGCTTTAACCTCATACTGTTAGTACAATGTTATTATTGTTTGTGTAAACGTGCGATAATTACTATTAGAATTATTATTTGTGTGCGTGGAGAAACATTAAGTGACAAAGCAATTTCAACAACAAAGTCTATTTCAGTTCCAAAGTATCATTGTGCTGGCACCCAGTCCTTCTCGTAAAAACCATATTCCTTAAGAACTAAATCACCATTTTCAATTTTAGTGGTTATTTTATCAAGCCATTCGGTAAAAGAGTTAGCCTGTAAAGGTACCAGTTCGCAATCGTGGTACAACATAAAAACTTGTCCGGAAACTCCCTTTTCGTTTGGGTCCAAATCCAAACATTCCCCATTTCCGGAACCATCGGCAACGATCGGAATCCATTTTTTTCTCCACGGACAAAATTTCACTGGACCGTTGAAATCACCAGGTTCGACTTCATTTGCCCATTGTTCTTCAGTAACGATCCCTTGGTCTAACAAATCACGCCAGACCTTCCACTCTCTGTAAACCTGCTCCGTGCTCAGTAATTCTCCCGTTGGAAAATAACTAATTCCGTTATGGATTCTCAGGGATTCCTTGTAATCTTCAGGAAGGGTAACATCCAATTTAGCTTCCAGTTCTCCGATTTGTTCCTCACTTGCCGGCGGGTTGAAAGTTCTGACTTCCTCTTTGTCTGCTGCAATATCATTATAAATATTGTGGAGTCTGCTCCACACATCATGAATAGTGACTGCCATGCTACGACAATGACGTCTTCTGAATAAACAGAATGACAAAAACGTGTTCAAGTATGCTACTTCTATGAACTTGCGCGGTTTTCCCGCCCGATTCGCGTGTTCCAACACGAACAAGATCTCAAGGTCGTTTCGCCAGCGTTTTGCCAAGGTCTTTGCGTCTGCAGCGTTCCTGTTCGATTACGCTCTGCTGAGTGCGTGGGGCAGACTGCCTTCGTCATGGCAACCCACATGAAGCATAACCAGCCATCTTGTGGCTCATAATCGAACGATATGCTGCACTGCCAAGGCCGAATGAGATAAAAACTTCGGATAAACGATAAATAAATGAATGAACTCCCTGCCGATTACGAAAGCAGGAAAGGCATCATAAAAAAAAAAACACTGAATAATTTGAATCCCTGATATGCTTTTAAACACTTTTTAAAATACCATACAGAAAGGTCAAATACAATTAAGTCTTCAACCTCAATAGTAAGTACATTGGCAGCACCAGCAGACTTCAAAAATGGGAGAGGA
>JAHWFP010256143.1:0-14817 GCA_023313725.1 Lithobius niger
GAAAATGAGCAAAACAATCCAACGGTGACTGTGATACCAGCCCCTAGTAAATGGGCGTAGCTCGGTTACTAACAGTCGTAGACCCTTTCAACTACCCTTGTTTCAAAGAAGATCATCCCAACTTTCGAATGAATCTAATTGGAGTCATATATTTGAATTAAACACGTGACAATAGAAGTTGAAAGTTGAAAATAAGCGAAAAATCCAACAGTGACTGGGACACCAGCCCCTGGTAAAACAGGCATAGTGCGGTCCCTAATAGACGTAGACCCTTTAAACGACCCTTGCTGCAAAGAAGATATTCTCACCTTTCGAGTGAATCGAATTGGGGTCATCTAACTAAATTCAAGGCGTCACAATAGTAGTTGAAAGTTGAAAATGAGCAAAAAATCCAACGGTGACTGTTATACCAGCCTCTAGTAAAACTGTGTAGCTCGGTTAGAAAGAGTCGTAGACCCTTTCAAATACCCTTCTTTCAAAGAATACAGTTCCCACTTTCGAATAAATCTAATTGGATTCGTCTAACTGAATAGAAGTTGGAAGTTGAAAATGAGCGAAAAATCCAACGGTACCAGTCCCTAGTAAAACAGGGGAAGCTTGATTCCTGACAGTCGTAGACCCTTTCAACGACCCTTGTTGCAAAGAAGACACTCCCACCTTCCGAATGAGTCTAATTGGATCCATCCACATGAATTAGAAACGACGCAGCAGCAGTTGAAATTTGTAAATTGACAAATTGAGACGTCTGTTAGCATTAAATTGGCCAAAAATGGCAGAAAATGACCTAAAATCCATTTTTCTTAAAAACCATAGAGATATGAAAAAAATTTGTGGGAATGACATTCTAGTTTACATTATTGCAAACAACCTTTATCTCAACCGTTTTTGTGTATCACTAACGGTTTTGCACACTTGGCCAAATTTGGCAAAATTGAGTGCCATTCTGGCCGCCATCTTGAATTACGGACTTACGGTCCACTTTTCGAGCTGGCAACAGGCATTTTCGAACTCGGGCGCGGCCGCCCCGAAATACCTTAAAAATAACTGATGCAAAATTGTTATACGAAATGCTTCTTGCATGCTTAAAAACGCCAGAAGTGGCCTAGGCTAGGAAGAAAAATTCCCTCTTAAGTACGTGTGGCAAAGAGGAGGAAGGGAAGTAGAGGGCCGGGTAAGAGGGTAGGCAGGAAGAAAAGGGTGGGGAAAAGGGTGGGGAGGAAAAGGCAATTTTATTAGAAGAAAAATTGCGTGTTGCATTCAATGTTCAGGCAACACAGACCAAAAACTGGGAAACAACCACGGGCCAAATCAAACCACGGGCGAAACAAAAGCCGGGTACGATGCTAGTTTTATTTTATATAACGGCTGCTGGCCGCAGGGGCGTAGCGAAGCCTTAGTAAGTAAGGGGGCGCAGGCCCAAAAAATCCGACTATGGTCTAAGATTTGCCGACTTCCATAGCAAATTTTTTTTAATGCTTTAGCCCTTCGCATACTGGGGAAGCTGTGTGGCGGTGGTGGTGGTAGTGGGGGGGGGGAGGCGGTATGAGCTAGGCAAGACATTGTCTCATTCTTCCCCACTAATATTATACTGTGCCCACCTTAGTGGCCCATTAGAAATTTTATTTCTACGTAAATGGCAAAAAAATGCACGTAATACATATATGGCTATACAAAAGAAATTGTAATGTACCTTACATTGTGAAGGCAGTTTTTTGCTGGCACCTACTCAAAAGGATGTGCACTTTAAGTTTCTGAAGGGTGCCAGGCAGTAAACCTTGAGCATTAAAAATGGCGATCAAAATGGCGCCCAACTATTACTCGATTTGTTGCCATTTGGCCTATTATGCAAGAACCGTTAGTGTTACACAAAAGCAGTTTATATATCAGTTGTTTATATCTATAGGTGGGAATTTCTTTGAATCAAGGGTAATGAAAAGGGTCTACCACTATTAAGGACCGAGCCACGCACATTTTACTAGGGGCAGGTATCACAATTACCATTGAATTTTTCGCTCATTTTCAAATTTAAACTGCTCTTGTGACGGTTATAATTTAGATGAATGACTCCAATTAGGTTTATTCGTAAGGTGAGTATTTCGTCTTTGAATCAAGGGAAATGAAAAGGGTCTACCAATATTAGGGACCGAGCCACGCCCGTTTTACTAAGGGCTGGTATCACAGTTACCGTTCAATTTTTTGCTCATTTTCAACCTTTGAACGGTATAAATACAGAAACCCAAAGGCTCAACAAGAGTTAAATAAATACAGATGCAAACCTATTTACGTTGCCGTTTGGACTTATATGTCAGGATGACTGAGTGGGGAATCGAACCCACGACCTTTGAAACTAAAGGCCGATGTCCTACCGCTGAGCCATACTGTCACGGCCAAAAGGAAACTCTGCCTATGGACGTTTCTTGTTGGCCTTGTCAGTATGGCTCAGCGGTAGGTCTTTCGTGTCAAAGGTCGTGGGTTCGATTCCCCGGTCCGGCATTCTTGACATAAGTCTAAAAGGCAACATAAATGCAAACGTATTTATGCAAACCTATTTACGTTGCCTTTAGGCACTGGCAGGTGTAGAAGACTATCAGGTTGGAGGAGGGGGAGGGGGGGGGTGTGATTAAAAAAATTGGATATGGTTGTTCAGTAGGACCAAAGGCTTGTTGGTATTTCCAAACTCCTTGACAATGCCAGTCCGCTTTTGCCCAGCCAAGCATCACCCACTCCCTTAAAAATTCGAAGTTCAATGTTTTTTTTTCCTTCTATCAGCACCGCGATCAGCACAAACATGGCTGCCACCAAGTTCCTGTATCAAATGCATACATTCAACTTTCCAGCAAGGTGTTCCGTTAATTGAAGTAACCGCGGTTGGTAGGTAAATGTTGATGACACCATCGTTTGTTCTGATATATACTTCGAATCACGAAAACTAGGTGGCATACAGTATATGTTAAATGGTTTTGTAATTTCCCTTAAAAGTTAGTTCCTTATCGTTCCCTCAGATTTCCATCGTTGAACCCATCGAAGTTGAAAACGTGAGATTCTTTAATTTCTTATTACAGATCGTTTTACGTTATTTTAACGAACAACTAGCACGTTTAAATTTTACTGAATAATCTAAAGACAGCTAAGCTCCGCTGCTTTGAAAATGCAAGTTGATGTGGTGCCGTACGGTAGTGCTTTTACTGTGAAAGTACGTATTGTTGCCCTTAGATATTTTAACGATTTTATTCTGATAGTGTGACTTTAGCACTTCATTTAATTACTCGGTGAAAAGGCTACAAAAATTCGAAGACCCCCCCCCCCCAAACACCCAAAAAAAAAATAGTAGCACGTCTACTAATAAGTTCAATTTTTTTTTCCTCTTTTAGTTTTTGTCGAGTGTTAGCATTTAAAAATCGTATTTTATTCTGGAAGTCACAGCCTCAATAAAACTGAACGAATTAAATTTGCTTACCGTACGTGCTTTGATGTCTCAAACGGAAATTTGTTGTACCAAATTCTTTCACGGAAACTAGTTTCCAAATGACAGTTTTGATTTATTAAAACTTTTTTTCGGGTACATTGAATTTCAGTCAGCATAAGGCTGTACAACTAGTATTTACTCACCAAGGTGGTAATGAATACTTCGTAATAAACAAACCGTTCCTCCGTTTCCTTAGTTAGGATGACCCCTATTGTGGACGTCAGTATTGGCGCCAGCCAACTTTAGATGGAGGGGGGGGGGGAGGCAACGATTCCCCGACAGGAAGTGCAAAGAAAATTAACGTCTTCTATTAAACTTTGTTCTACTTTGGCAAGGGGCCGGCAATACTAGGTAGGGGGTCTGGGAAGTGTTGTAAGCTCCCCCTAGCGGGGCCCCGGAAGCTGAAGCATATTACGCTATTTGAGGGCCTATTTTCGTCTTCCCGAGACACGTTTGAAACACACTCGTTAAGCAAATTTCGGATGTTTCTCGTAAACATTCTTCAGCAAGAGAGGTAGAAAAAACCTAATTCTGACCAAATTCTTTTTATTTATTACGCATTTTTTTACAAAATAAATTAACTGATGAATTTAAATTATTTTAAAAATATTATTACTTTAACATTAAGTAACACTGAATAATTTAGATTTGAAAAGTACTGTTGCTTACGTTTCAACTTACGGCCAAATCTATTTACAGCTTTTCCCCCCAAAATTTGTACGGATTTTATGTCCTCATGTTGACTCAGTCTTCCGGCTGTGCCCCGACGACAATCTTAGTTACTCCCCGATCGGGGGCAAGGCTTCCCCGACCGGGGGGGGGGGGGGGGGGGCGTGGCGCCACCCCTGGTGCACGTGTCAGTACGAGGTCACAGTGCGGTGACTGAATCCTTGCCCAATATTAATTACGAAGTGACGATTCATAGAAAAGTTAAGGTATGTAGAAAAGAGAAAAACGAAGTGATGACACGACTCGCGTGTATTTTTTTCCTCTACGAAATGTTGTTTTCTGCTCCAAAACATTTACTCAATTTGACCGACTGGGAAAGAGTCAATGAGCAAAGGTGAAATGCCGAGTCGTTTTTTGCTTCCTGTGTAATAAATAATAACATGTATTGCCAAGACAGTTTAATTTCCTTGGACGAATTTCTCGAATGGGGAGATGAGTAAACGAACAAATGTGAAATGCCGACTCTAAATTCATCGCGTGAACAAATAATAAAACGTGCACGTACGACAGTTTAATTCTTTTCACGAATTTGCCGACTGGGAGAATGAGTGGGGGGACGGTGCGCCCCCCCTCGCCCCCCCTGTCGCTACCTCCCTGGCTGGCCGTGCTAATTATTATTCGTTTGCGCACGAGAATTTCAGAAAATTGGACAGGAAGAGGAGGCGGAGGCGGAGCGGCTAACAATGTCAAAATGTTACAATGCTGCAACATATAACAATAGGGTAACAATAGGCGAGGCGCACAATATCGGATTATAGCTCACTCGAACAAGATGCAACGATGGTTGGGTGCCGGGAAACTAACATTGCTGTTGTTTGAGTTAGCTAGCTCGTTGTGGAGAATCAAAATTAAATGGTCTTGATTTTTCCTTAAATCTTCAAGTTTTAAACCGTAGGGTGCCGGGCCTCAAAATTGGGCGGCCGACATGACTGAGTGACTTACTTACTTTTTCAATGCGGGCTTCGAGAAGCCAGTTGAATTGTTTCCGCGATTGTTGCCACGATACTGAAACAATCCAGAATCAACTACTCATCGAGATGACGCCTGCTAAATCCAGAAATTCGCTAATGTGTTGCCATCAAATTAACACTGGCGATAGCCAGTGTTAGTAAGGGTCGACCTAGGACCTCTGTGTTAAATTCTCAACTTTGAGAGCTTATAACTCCGTCAAAAGTAAACATCTTTAAACTAAATTTGGAATCTAGCCTTGACTAGTTAAGGCCTGTCTGCAGTCCAAAAATTTTGAAATTCGGTCCAGCCAAACCCGAGATCCAGAGAGGGGCCAAATAGACAACTTCTTGTTCTGCTTCTTGTTGTTGTTGTTGTTGTTGTTCTGGGGATACTTTCGTCTGACCTTTCTACAGGTCAAACCATTTGTCCTATAAAGCTGGTTCTTAGTTCATTTTACAGGTACTGTTCTGTAGATGTGCCCTTTTCATAAGGCCTTTTCTAATTGGTGAAGTGGTTCAGGGGTTACGGAGCTCTAAACCACCAGATTAATTGTTTTACATTGTTTTAAACATTGTTATTATGCAACAATGCCAATTAGCAAACGCCAGCTGCAAGACATAGACTGAACATAGGGCCTTAGGGCTTCGTCGGGCAGATGACCGGGTGCGGTTAACGCTCGCTAAAATCCTTTGACCCTTTGACATAGACTGAAGATTAAAGGATTTGTTTCTATTGTTACCATTGGCGATAGCCAGGTTAATAGGGCCAGGTTAATAGGGTTGCAGACATAGGGCCTTAGGGCTTCGTCGGGCAGATGACCGGGTGCGGTTAACGCTCGCTAAAATCCTTTGACCCTTTTTTTTTTTGGCCAGGTTAATAAGGGTCATCCTAGGGTCTCTTGTGTTAAACTCTCAGCTTTGACCGTCAACTGCATTGTTTTACAGTTTAGCTGCCATTCTAAAAGTAACACGAATTAATAAACAAAAACGGAACGTTAAACATTTAGAGTAAGGATCTAAAAAAGTCAAAACCTAGAAGGAACACGGACAAGCTTTGACAGTCAGGGTCTAGGTGTAAAATTTTGTCAGTAAGAGACTGGTAAGCATTAGACCCTTACTACCCAGTGGCCAGCAATAAATACATTTTGACGAAAAACTGGAAATCCTCTTGCTAAGACCCATGCGATGGTCAAGTGGTAGTATGGTTATAAGTTTCCTGCTTTGCTTTACGTTGAAAATTATTTTTCAATTTAGTAACATGCCAGCATATTCGTAGCAGAGAGCATTATGGTAATCCTCTACCACAAATCTACGAAATATAATAAAAAATTCTAAAGCATGAAAAGACAAAATTCGAAACTTCACAAGAAAATTGTGTTACTAAAGTTCCATAACAATATTCTTAGAACAAAGAAAACCTTCTACAACCGTTCATACACACGTTCTGTCCGAATAGACTAGAACTAAGCTAACCACCGGGTAGTAAGGGTCTAATGCTTACCAGTCTCTTACTGACAAAATTTTACACCTAGACCCTGACTGTCAAAGCTTGTCCGTGTTCCTTCTAGGTTTTGACTTTTTTAGATCCTTACTCTAAATGTTTAACGTTCCGTTTTTGTTTATTAATAATAATCATGGGACAAACCTTCGGCGGAACCTAAACACTAGTATCCATTTGTAATGTTCCGTTTTTTCGAAAACAAAAATCGGTGGACAGTGGACACATATAAAATGAAAGCGAAAAAGCCAACAAATTAACTGAGCAAAATACGGCTTCGCCGTTTAGAAAAAAAAAACATTAGAGCTCGTATCCCCTATACTCACAACCCTGAAGGTACACGAATAAGAACGGATTAGAGTTTACTCGAACGCAACGAACTATAAATTAAACTCTAATTCGCAAAACGTAAACCCACAAACACACACAACAAAATGGAAGCCGACAAAATAGACGCCATAAACAGCAAAACGCTGCAAAATTGAAAGATAAAAATGCATACACAAAATGAACAAGTAAATACTCAAACGAACTAGAAATAACCACCTCAAACGACCGTCAAACTCAAAAACAGGCAAAAAACTGCCTTAACTAGGAGTCTGCGTCTTTCACAAATTATAAATGCACTCCATACACATATACCCACTCACAGGAAACAGATTTAATATATGAAACAACAAACACAGACAAATATAAAAAAAAGTCTGTATAATACACAAATTACGCGTGCACGCCTAAACACCGAAACATTAAACTTTTCAAACATAAACTGGGCTTTCATTCTGACATAACCATTGATCAAAAACAGTTGTTCCCTGGTACTGGAGTTCAAATTATAGTTCGTTGCGTTCGAGTGAACTCTAATCCGTTTTTATTCGTGTTCCTTCATGGTTGTGATCATGGGGATACTAGCTCTAATGTTTTTTTTTCTAAACGGTTTTTTCTCAGTTAATTTATTTATAGTTTTATTTATAGTTTTAGGATTTTATATTTTTTTTGAGTTTTATTTTATAAAATAATACTTTAACTTAGGTTTTGTTTTGATTTTATTTAATTTTGTATAGTTATAGACTGTTGATCAGATCACGCTTAACAAGAATAATACATTTAAGTTAATCAGCCTTATGTATACCCTTAGTGCAGTACGATATCCTTTCTCCCCTTCCCATTTTACTGCAAAATAAAGTGTCCGTAGGTTTAAAAAATGTTTAAAAAAATGAAAATGAATGAATGGGAGGGAACACTAAAGTAATAAAGTTTTAAGGTCTTTTTGTGTAACAAAATCGACTTATCTTGTCGTTTCTTACATCATCGCACTATTTAGTAGTTTATGTTCGTATACCTGCCTTGCAAACCACATACGTCACTCGCACATGTCTGTCAAATTACTGATACAGCGTTAGTGCATCATTGTTTATTTGTGAACATGTGTGTGTCAAGACCGTTTAAGACAGAAACTATAACCAGTTAACCTTATCTGGAAAGGAGTCCAGAAATCGAAACCCTTTTTCACTTCAGATGTCTTGTGCGATAAGCAAAGAGAAACTGGCCTGATTATCCAGTTCAGTGATTACAAGCCTGTTATTGAAGGACAATTTGTAATTGCTGGAGAGTGGGACTGAAAAGGAACACGTATTCATTGTGCGAGGGGATTGTTTTGGGAAAAAAAATCAAGAGTTTGTTATTTTTATCCATTTTGCTATTGCTTTTGAGCCAGACGCATCTCCTGTAAAAAATTTGGGTGAACGGTTTGGATCGCCTTTTGTGTATATGTGTAAATAAATGAAATTTTCAGCAAATGAAATCTGATAATATTAAGAGGAAAATATATTTTCCCCAAAAAATCTTCAAAAACTTCGTTCTTGTAAAAAAAAAAAAATGATCGGCATTTCGCAGTTGTAAAAAAAAATGTTTCTAGGCCAGTTTTCTCTTCCTGTCCAGACAACGTCTGGACATTGGGCGAGGTATAATTTGTAAATAAGTTTACAGAATTTGCCAAGTTTTTTTCCTTTCCCTTCATGATCGCTTATTCAGCCCATTCGATGCATGCACACCGAGCCTGAAAAACGGCATGGAAAATGGACCTGCTGAGACTACAAAAAAAGCTGGAAAAGCCATGGAATTTGTATGCATTACGACGTACGAACGCTAATAGTATTAATCAGTGACCATTAATTACACCAAAGTTAAAAGAGTTTCTTTAGGATGTTCATGAAATGCTCTGCAATTATATTTTCATGAGGAGATCACAACCAATATTTTCACCAAAGCAAAACCATAAAACAAGCAAAAGGGTCACGTGATATCATACAAAAACCACATAAAGGTATAGGGACCCATCAATTTTTCGCCATAGCATCGACTGTAGCACCTGAGGGCAACACAAACGTGGACACAAACCCATCTCATCCGTTTCCCTCTATGCCAAGCTCACCTCTCCCTTCTAAATATAAAAGAAGCCACCGAGTTAAAATATTAGGAATATTAGGAATCATTTGATCATGTAAAAGGAACGCTAAAATTGGTTAAGGGGCTTTTAATTTTTTATCGTAATCTAGAAAAATTTGCTAAACACGGCACGGCTTTTAGCCATGTGGTGCATGGGAACCAATGAATACACCTCTGCGACCCGCATTTCAAAACTGAAAGAAAAAAGAAAACGAAATCACAGGTAAAGAGTTAAAGTTCCCTTTATTAAACCCTTTGAGATCCTTTGAGATTAAATTGTGACTTATTCTTTAATTACTGTTGGCGTTATTTCTAGGTTAAAGGAGAAGAAGCAAGTTGTTTTCCTACCTTGTGTATGTTTGTGACGTGCAGGTCACTACGGAGAATAGTTGATCAGCTATTAAGCTCGGATGGAGTCATAGTAATATAGTATTCACGTCCTCGGAGGCATCACATCCTCGACTACACCTCGGACGATACGCTGCATCCTTGGACGTAGAAACAACACAATCAATCACTTATACCGATCCAATGCAGTATGGCTCTAACTATTAGTAACTTGTACTCCTACTTTTTAATTCGGCGTGTCACACGTCGAATTAATGTGGTTGTGCCCAAAAAACGGGCGATGGCTAATCACGTCAGCCACATCTCCTCAAAAACCAGACACATTTGTTCAATTCTGATTCGAGTTCAGGTGTGGGTGAGTTGTAGTGTGGAAGCTCAAAATGGTATTATGCTCTACAGAATATAGTTAGACGTTTGAAGTATGCTAACCTCTAACGAGGTCTCTCAGCAAAAAGCCAACGTCCGATAGTACATGATCTATGGATGACGTCAGCCCAACGTCAGCATAAGTGTGGGTGTGCTAATACAAAAAATTGCAATGAATGACGGCGTGTAACTGAGCATTTCGGCAAGTCAGCTCTTCAATACTGAGGTCGGTTAGAGACTATACGTAGACATCGAAGTGGCTCCTCTCTTATCGCGAAGAACAATACAAAGTGAGTCGTCACTTACCTTTTGCGAAAATCTGGGTGGTTCACGCAATTTTTATGCTGGAATCTGGATGGTACAATGAATTCGAGGCGCGCGTAGACTTTGCTTGTTGATAAGCAAACACAAACGGATCGCTAGGCTAGGCTCGCTGCTTTTCGGGTGCGAAACATTACAGTATTTCATTACGCTTATTTGTGATGTTGTTTCTTGTTGAACGAGTGAGCAAAGCGAATGATGCCCTGTTTTTACAGTGGCAGACTGGCTAGGCTAGGTTAGCTTATATTCTGTAATTAGTTTTCATCATTAGTTTTTCGTATATAGACGTAATACCAAAAGAATGGCGAAATAATTAATTTTGTTAGAGCAGTCCAGATTCTTTCACTACGCTGCCGTATGGTAAGTGAAGGCAGGTTAATCTGGATATCTTCCACTTACTACATACGCATATTTCTAGTATATATGTAGTAACAAACATTCCAATGATTGTAAAAATAATGTTTATACATAAAAAAAATTAAACACTAAAGCTTAACAAAAACTGGCCACATGAAATTGCAGTTTTATATTCAATGTGGACTTTGTCACAATTTTCGTGTGATTATTTTAACTGTTGTTAATACACCTAAAAAGTGTAAATAAATTTATAGCAGTCAACCTCACGTACTCTCAGCGCAATAAGATTTCTCATAATCTCCGTCCCTGCCCCACTATCTCCAAATTGGCTGTTGAATTTACTGAAATGGTGTTCGAAGATTTAAAAAATGTAAAATCCTGATGAACAAGAATAAAAGGGACGGGAAACTGTAAAACAACGAAGTTTTCAGTTTGTTTGTTTTTTGTAAACAAAAAAAACAAAAAAAAAAACAATACTGTATCAGCGTCCGATGTAAACTTATCTGGTCAGCGCACACATGATTCTGGCTCATTTGCCATAATCGTAGTAGCAAAAGTTACGAGACCATTTTTTAAAAATATAATGTGCAATAAAGTAGATATTGTTCAATACACCACGTATTCGGAATTTTTAGTAGTGTACTGTTGGTGTGTCTGCCGTTCCTACTGCATACGTCAATTGCGCATTTTTTTTATTCTACCCTACGACACGTCGAATTACTAATGCAGTGTTAGTGCATCCTTGTTTAGTTTTCATTGTTATGCATAGAATAATCAACGACGTCGAGGCTGCCAGGGGGCGGCCGAGGGCAGAATAATAACTCGGACCCCCCGGGTGGAAAGCGGTCGTGCTATTCGCTTGTCCACCTGTCCTCAGAAGAAGGGCCCTGTGGTGCCTCAGGCTTATGTCGATTATGGCATGTCAAAGATCATGGGATTTCGGCTTGGTTTTCTCCAGCTAAATTGTCCCATTTATCATCGTGAGGCGGATAACCCAGTTTTGGTTCGTGCTCCCTAAACAAAATATTTTAAAAACCCACGACGTGGAATGGGCTCTGCCAAAAATCACGAGTGGCACAGTTACGAAGTATTATTGCTAGAACCCCCAAGAGAGCATGGGTTATCCTGCTTATTATAGCAACCGCATTTTTGTTTGAATCGTGGCTGCAACAAAGAACAAATCGTGCGGACGTTCCTTAACTCAGAAGCTTGACAAGGCGACTGTGCGTGCAACAATGTTTACACACAGACATAATTATTGTCATTGCTTGTGTGGTGAAGGGGTCTGTACTCATGTTTACAGATTGTAAGTCGATTCCGAGGTTCTCCATCGCCGTTCATACCGCGGAAACTCAACGACGAATTACCCCATCAGACAACTTCTCTTAAAATTTTTAAGAGAAGTTGTATGAAGGGGCTATTCCGTGTCGAGTTTCCACAGTATGAACGGTGATGGGACACTTCGGAATCGTAACAATCCAGAAACAAAAGCAGACTTTTTGATGTCTGACTGAATTATGATTTGTCGTTGTGCGATGACGATAGCTTTCAGTAAAGGTTAATGCCCGAAAACTGCGAGCCATTCGGAAACCATTCACAAGGCGCCTGCGGGCGATTTCCGAATGGCCCAAGGTTGAGGGTTTTAATCAACTGAATATCCCGCTCGCGACAACCGTGGCAGGCAATGTCATTGCCCGTTCAACAATGTCTGTCGCACCGTTCCAAAAGTTCTATTGTTAAACATCTTTTAACAATTTTTAAATGAACTTGTTTAAGGCGTTGTTCGTCGTTGGGTTTTCGTTGCATGAACGGTGATGATGGCATTCGAAATCGAGAAATAATGCATAAACAATGTCTGCTTATACGACGTCCCAAACGTTTTACTGTTACATCACCTAGATGGGGCAATTCAAAGGGTTTTAGCAAGCGTTAACCGCTTCCAGTCATCTGCCCGACGAAGCCCTAAGTCCCTATGTCTGCAACACCCGGATTCCCAGGTGGTCAGAGGTCACCCACCCAAGTACAAGTAATTGATATTACGTCCCTCTTGTTCTAACAATGATTGGCGAACAAGTTGTTTTCGAAGCATTCGAGGGTTGCTACAGTACTACCGACGGCAGAGCCAGAGGGATTATTGTAGCAACCCGAGAATGCTTAAAAAACAACTTGTTCGCCAATCATTGTTGGAACAAGAGGGTAATATCTGGCTTGTAACCCTGCAGTGTTTAAACCAAGCGCTGTTCATTATTTGTCATTCATTGTTAAAACGAATGGCTTGTAACCATCTCCAGCACAATCCCCAAAATTGGACAATAGTTTGGGACAAGGAAAGGAAACTGGGGGCCACGAACATTTTAAAACGAAAAATGTGGACGAAAAACCATCTCCAGCACACTCCCCTAAAATGGAGAATAGTTTGGGACAAGGAAAGGAAACTGGGGGCCACTAACATTTTAAAACGAAAAATGTGGACGAAAAACCATCTCCAACACACTCCCCTAAAATGGACAATAGTTTGGGACAAGGAAAGGAAACTGGGGGCCACTAACATTTTAAAACGAAAAATGTGGACGAAAAACCATCTCCAGCACACTCCCCTAAAATGGACAATAGTTTGGGACAACGAAAGGAAGCCGGGGGTAACGAATATTTTAAAAAGGGTGAGGAGGAATTTAGTTGGTGATATTAATTTAGTTAATTTAGTTGATTTAGTTAATTTAGTTCATTATCATTGTTTAGTTAATTTAGTTGGTAGCTTCCGTACTTTACACTTGTAGAATAGATGCTGCCAGGGTGGCGACTTTTACTTATTCTCCAACTTACTGTGCTTTGTATGTTTTCCACCATCAATACTCGCAAAGCTGTGGTACCGCCAACGTGTGCAAGTTAGGTTTGAAACAGTTACGGACGAATCGGGACTAGAAACCCTGCGTTTTTTATTTTTTTATTTATTTTTTTTTACCTCGCACGTGTGTTTTAAAAAGGGGGATGTGGAATTTACTTTGTTCCTAAAAAGCTATGTCAAGCTAAATTTTGAATTTAGTGAAATATTAATCCTCCAAAGCCATTGCATGGCATTGTTTACAGAATAATGCGTAATCTTCGAAACGCATGTAGCCCTTTATGACTTGTACTCCCGGTTTTAAACAATGCTTTATCAATAGATAACAATGCTTTAACCTCGAACGCCGTTAAAGACCAGTCATTTCGGAGCCACAATTTTAAACAATGAAAACCGAAAAAGTAGGGTTACAGTGCTCATTTTCTCATTTCTAACAACAATGCTCTGGAGGCAACGAAAACCCAATGACGAATAATCCCTTCAAACAACTTCAGTTTAAAAATTTTGAAGAGATGTTTTACAATAGACCTTTTGGAACGATAGAAACTGTTTCAGGGGCAATGACATTATCAAAGGCCACAGTTGTAGTGCTGGGAATGACTGTGCTGACGCGGTTGCACGTGATGCAGCAATGTTTCCAATAAACAACGTGATTCTTAGCCCATCTATGTGCTCGTGAAAGCAGTCCTTACGCTTACGGACTTTGAGCATGTGAAAAGACTAGTGGGCAGCCTTCACAGCGGGTGGAGCTTTGAATCAATTATGCCCCTCATGGTCTTTTGACGATACTCTCAACTGCCTTCCTTATTGGGCAGCACGTATAATAGCAAGGCTGCGGACTGGCCACTCTCTGCTCTCGGCACATAAGAAGCGGTTAGGATGGTCGTTGACGTCTGACTGCCCATGTGGCAGTGAGGGGACTGTCCATCATTCAATAGAGCAGTGACACAACGTAGTATTATTGTGTATAACTCTATGGTGGAGCCAGTAACTGGGTTAGCTGCAAGTGGCACAATAGGGCGAAAAGATGGTCGTCTTACTGAAGCCAATGCTATTAGACTGGATTTCTTTAGCCAATAACGCGCAATTTTTGTTGTTGGAGAAAACAACGTTTTTTACGTCTAACAAATCCGCTCTCAAAGCATTGTCTTGACTAGAAATGCCGTGTTTTCCGTTACATTTTAATCTAGTGCACCTTGTAGCTATTACCTCCAGATTCTATCTCGTAGCCAATATGACGTCACTTGACGCTGCTCTATACAGAGGCAACGGTGGTGCAGTTGAAACATTTTTATCTATCCAGTCTTGCCAAGTTCACTCACAATGATTTTGCTGGCTTCGTCATAACTCATTGTTTTCATACCTTTTTCTGGTTGACACAAAAACTCAATATACGCCCCAATAATATGTCATCCATTTGGTAACTTTGACTTGAAAACATATTTGTTCACTTCTGCATCAAACAGAACCTTTCGGATATCACTACTTGTAC
>JAHWFP010256146.1:0-14343 GCA_023313725.1 Lithobius niger
TGTGGGGGCTGAGAATGCGGAGATTGAGAATGTTGGGGTTGGGAATGCTGGGGGTGCTGAGCATGTTGGGGCATGTGGTGTTGGGACTGCGGATGCTGGGGCATAGGGTGTTGGGCCATTGGGTGTTGGGGCATAGGATGTTGAGGGGTAGGAGGACCCTGCTGTTGCGTTGCCTGTGGGTTGATGTGGGGCGGTCCACCTCCACTGTGAGGAGGACCTGGTGACATATGGCCCGGTGGACCCATTCCAGGTGATGACTGTTGCTGGATACCACCACTGTGAGGCGCAGGAGGTGGCATCATTCCTTCTTCACTAGTTGCCATCCCACATCACATGCGGAACATTCAGTGTGCTCTGAAAAGCCGGTGAAAAGAAAACTGAATAAATTGTTATTTGGTTAGAAAAGTTTCATTTAACAGATATCATATGAAGTTAACATGACAGCAACTCAACTACCACAAGCCTAGAATCATCAGTACAAACAGATGGAATCAATTGTTTCCGTCATTTTCGGGACATTGTCATCATCCGAAACTAGGATTCTGTCAAAAAAAATTCTTCCCCTCATATCGTCACGCTGTTTCTAGAATTTATCAACAAAGTCAAACTTCTAGTTATATTCCAACAAAAATTCAAGTTATGTATTCTGGTTTCTTCTTGGCTTCGTATCTGGGCAAATGCTCACAATATTAGCTGCCGAGAAAAACATATTTTAACATTTTGTAACACAATCAAGACAAACCCCTCGACTTAACTCCCCGATTCTAAAAACAAATGCTATACTACAAGGTACACAAACACGTCATCTTCGACAACTAAATATTATAGTACATTTCCACCCACAAGCTAACTCTACTAACTGTCTGTACCCAGAATGTAAACCTGACAGGCCAACTAAATCACACAATATTACATAGCTAGGAGAGTTGATTTAGGTACAGGGTTTACCCGAAAAAAACCAACTGAAAACCCTCAATAAAACCTGCAAGCGGCTTTTTTCCCCTACCTGTATTAAAAATCATCCGGCTTGTTGCTAGATCGTAAACGCAAGCAACAGTTAACCTATACTACGGTTACCACCATTGCACGTCACAGTAGCGGAAAATCAGTTTCCCCATGCTTGGGGGGGGGGGGGGGGGAAGCAGTACCTATATTGTTGATCCTCCTCCCCTCCCCCATTATGTCCGTCGGATTGCCCCTTCTTCCCTTATTTTTTTTCATTCTCCCCTCCGCCCCTTCCTCTCCCTCCCTTTTAATTTTTGTACCGAATTTTACCATTCCTTTCCAGAATGCTGTATTTTCCTACAGGTTTTGTCGAGAAGCGGCCAGCTTGGTAGCCCAAGTGTGCACCCCTCCGATAAGAGCTCCAGTAACTACAGGATGTGCATGTTACTCTTCCTCTCAATGATGGGGAGGTAGGGTGGGTAGAGACTCAAGAGGGGAGGTAGGGTGGGTAAAGGTAATGGAAGTGTTCCTTTAGACAATAGAAACAAAATTCAGCCGGCCCTGGCTGGAAAAGGGGGAGCAACAATTTCATGTTTCTATATGCCGGTCACAAATGTACACTACCTATTAATTTTAGCATTAACAGGAGACCTCGTCAAAACTGGCGGTGGGCAACACCTAGACGGGCACCCTAGGGTTGCAATCTGGATTCCCACGAGTTATAGACTTCGCAGAACAGTTCAGGGATTGGAGGGGGGGGAGGGATTTCTATTAGGACCAGAAAGAGAAAAGAGAGAGGGGGGGGGGTGCTCTGCATGGGGTATGAAACCAAGGAACCTGAAATGCAGCGACGAAAGTTGAGGTTGTCAGGGGCACTGTCCAGGTTTTGACGAGTCGCTTCACTTTTGGAAAACATGAGACTGTTGATTGGAGAACGGAATGTGATGTTCGAGTAGGTTGGGTGTCACAAGAGGCAAGTTGGAGGTGCAACTAAAACAAGAGAGTGACTGGCAAAAAGATAAGGCTGTGGATGTTGCCAAAGGCGATGTTCATATTGTGATGGTGCGTGGAGAGCCAAAAGAATGTTCACAATGGTTCGAAGAAGGTGGCCATGGTCTTCCAGAGTGATGTAGGTTGATGTTAAACGAAACTTGAACAGAATGATGAAAGCACAAAAGGCTCAGTGGAGAGGGAGTCAAGAAGGTCTTTGAGTAGTTAAGTGCACTGATGAATGTTGGATGGGTGGGTTTATTGAAGATGCTTGGTTGGACAAGTTGAAAGTTCGGTGGAAGTAATAAAGACTTTCGGGAGGACGTCGGAAAGATCATTGCCAAAGTAACATCACTTGTCGAGAGACGAAAGAGTGTGTTGCTTAAGGACGGATCAGGAAGTTGAACGCATAGCCCTTGGCACGAGAGCGGCAACTCTGGCAGGGAAGTTAACAGGATTTGATGTTGGAGTGACTTTATACTTTATATAGTATTGAATGCCGGAAGAAAATCGTCAGCGTTGTCGTATTGCCAGACTTGTTGAGAAATGAAGGATGATGTCAACAGTTTGGAGTTGGCAGAAATCCACGAGTGTGCAACAATATCATGTGCGACGGGGTCTGCTGATGTGATGGTAGGTGCTTGCGAAGGTGTAGTACTTGCCTCGAGAAGGATAGGTGGCTGGGGGACCTGAAGCTGGTGTTGGAGTGGTGACAGGTGAGGCGATGTTCGCTAAGATGATTGAAAGGAGGGACGAAAATAGCCGTGGTCTAGACTTCAAAACACCTGAGGGTCACGGGGATGAAGCCTGGCATCCTTACAAAAGGGACGCAAGCGAGGTGAGAAGCCATAAGCCAGTTTACGTGAAGTGGAAAGATTGCATTGTTGAAACCTCCATAAACGTTGTGCGCTCCTTGGAAGTAGGGATAGCAGTTTGATGGTGGAGCCGGCCAACTGAAGATTAAAATGTAGTTTAGCCAAGGTTTCGGACAACCACAAATCATCGTTCTTGGAGTTGTCCAGAGCAGTGCTGGTGGACTTGAGGTCATCTAATTGGTGTCTGAAGAAGGAGACCGCTGGAAGAAGGTTGGATTTCAAATGTTTAACCTTTAATTTCGAGAGGTGTAAATATCGATGGATGGAGCGCTGGAGAACTTTGTCGTCAGTAAAGTAAGGTGATGAGGGGGGGGGGGGGCTTGGTGTGGTGTTGTAATCGAGCCCAAATAAGGTGAAAATTGTCCAGTGCAGCAGTTGGTGAACGCCTGGGGCAAGGCAGAACGGTTACAGCATCTGAGACTGGCAAGAGAGAGCTGGTGGATGAGGAATTGCCAGATTAGGCATCCTCGGAGGCAAGCTCAGCAGCCGCAGCCGGCAAAATGGGTGGAGAGGATGAGGCAAAAACCACAGTCGTGATTGTTGAAGGGGGGACAGGATTGGAATGTTTAACAGTTCTTTTCTTCAGGCGTCAAGACAGGGTTTGACGAGGAGACTTGGCATGAATTTTGGAGAATTGATTTTGAAGAGATGGAAGGCGAGGGAGATGCAGATGCAGGTACAAGTGGACCCAAGGGCGAACGCAAGTGTGATGAAGTGGTGGCCGGATTCCCGGTGGTCGGAGGGACGGCAGTTGAAGCAGCTTCCTGGTCACAGAGTTTCTTTGTTTCCTTTTGACGTTTGCGATTGGCGGACTCGTTTTTTTTTTTTTTGCAAGATGAGTGTCCACTCGGCCTGGCTAATGGTGACACGTACCGCACAAGGCTTGGTGATGAAGTTGCAGGTGAGATGATACTGGCCCGCTAGGTGAGGGTCTTTTCATGGTTTGGAAGATACGATGCCCGGGCAGGTGCCAAGTTTCAGGTTACGGTGGAGTGTAAACAGATAAATAACCCGAAAGAGAAACAAGGACGAGGCCAAACTCAACGACGTTCAACCTTTGGCATGATAAGGCACAAGAATGGAGAAACTGACAGGCCGGAGAAGAGAACGAAGCGCAAACAGACACACCACCTGGCGGTGGGATTAAGTCCAAAACAGCCGAAGGTGGTGAACATGGGCTAGGTGAGCACGAAGGGTAAAAGGGTAAAAGAGGAAAAGCTGAGGGTCATACGTTGGTAAAGTGACCGACCCCGGAAGTGTAGAAAATGGTAGCCTACTAACGGAAGTGGTGGAAAGGAGTCCAAGAAGTCTAAGGGAAAACCTGGTCAACGGATGCCCAAAGAGGTGTTTAAAGAGGAGGACGTTGTCAGTGATGGTGTGGAAAATGATCCCCGAAAGGCATTGAGAAGACCACGTCAGTAGCCATTGAATAATCCGAAGAGAGGCCAGGCTGAAACTGAAGCAAGAGGCCTGAAGGCCAGTGTTGTGGCAGCCGTGATGATCCAAAAAACATCCGCTTGGGTGAAAGAGGGAGGAGCGGGGCGGGGTGGTAATCACAAAAACTTACTGCAAATCTAAGATCCACAGTTCAAAACACACAACCAAAATTGTTCAAGCTTTTCAACCAAAATTGTGAATTTTCGACAACACTTGTACTGGTTGTCTTCCTCAGGAGACAGTCTAAGAGACTTGCACCCTATTGTCCACACTCCACCCAAACTTTCTTGCTGTAGACATTTGAATTTTCCTTCCAACCACAGCTGGCCTTGAGTCAGGTCTCAGTGCTACTTGTGTTGCTCACATCAAGATCTTGACATTCTTGTTTACGATTCTTTCTCCCAGTTGGTACTGGAAAAGGAAGAAAATTCTGCCATCTTGCGTCGAGTTTTTCTGTCAAACCAGGTGTTAATATCAGGGGTCGAATTTCCAAATTTTGATCCGGGTGCAAATTTGCACCCCAAATCTGTTACTGGGGTGAAAAAAAAGTCCTTGGAGTGCAAAACCAAAATGTAAACCAACACTGGTTTCCTATTTTATACCCTTCGAAAATTCTAACATTCAGCATCTCAATAATGTGTTCTGTTTTCCTGCATTTTGCTTATAACTGAAAAACCTATACACATAGTTTAATGAAAAGTAGTAAAAAATGGGGTTTAACTTCTTTGAAAGAATTCTTTGAATTTACTTCCACCTCTATGGAAGTAAATTTAATCACTAAGTTAATCGCATCGGCTAATAGTTCGAAGGTTAAATGAAAACTAGAACATTGCTACTTCAGTAGCAATGTTCACGTTTTCATTTAACATCCTAAGTATTATTCGGTGCGATTAAGTTGGCGAATGTTTTGGACCTGCTCCCTCCTGTTGTACCAGTAATATGAATTATAAACATAGCCAATGTAAATATGCCATTGTTTCTCTTTAGTACACCATGTAGGCTAACACTAAAATCAATTAACAGTGTCAACGCTATGCACTTAAATAAATTAACATTAGGCGTACATTATGTCTATTCGTTGGGAATATGCCTCCCGAATTCCACTAAAAACATCATTACCAGTACTATGAAATTGTGCGATGATGGAAGAAGATTGTAGTTTTAAAATTTTGTCTATTACCGTCACTTTCGCACAACCAACAATCGTCCCACTTCAACTACCCAAAATTGCAAATTTTCAGGCAAGAGTCACGAGACTTGCACAACAATCACCAACAAACTTTTCCAGTCCAGTACCTTCAAATTTCATTGGTGGTTGTTGTGCAAGTCTCATGACTCTTGCCTGAAGACGACTGTCAGCAGAGATAGTCGAAAATTTCCAAGTTCAAGTAGTGGAACTTGGACGATTATTGGGTTTGCATAAGTGACTGTCTGTAATATGAACTTTAACCATAGTAAATTTTCCAAATTGACAGTATTTTCTACAATTTTTCTTCCAAGAAAATTTTTTTTTCTAAAATATTTTCGTTAGCGCTGGGCGGTATCGGTATGTCTACCTCGGGTATCGGTATTTTTTGAATACCGAAACCGTAATCGGTATTTGCATAATACCGAAATACCGTACATTTTCAGTATCTAGCTGATATTTTAATAACTTCGCCAATTTTTGGCCGATTTGGACATTCCAATACACCATTCGAAGCGTTTTTTCACCAGCTTTCCAATGGAGCTAAATTCAAATTGATAGTATAAACTATTCAGAAGCTATAGGAGGAAAAACCAATGACCAATTTGTAAAATATTTACTCAGTCTTTAAAGTTGACTCAATCATTCAGGTAGAGTGAACAGTTAGTCTGTACAAAACAAACATCTATCCAAATGTTTTTTTTTTTTTGATTCGGTTAGGATCCAGATCTGATTCAGCCAATCTTGTAAATTATCTGGATTTGGTAAAAGTAGATTCAGTCGATTCCTAGATTTTATGCTTCGTTTTAAGAGGTGTTTATTCCGAGCAACGATTAAACTGTAACCCGATCTCCGAGACCGATTCCAATCAAAGTGGCGGAGTAGCAGCAGAGGTGAACTGATGTTGAAATCAGACATCGGAAAACAGCCTGGTATGCCCTGTATAATTTAGTAGCAGTTTGGCACAAGGGGATGCTTCAACTACCCAGGTAGGCGGATACCGGAATACCGTAAATACCGAATATTTTTTTTCAGAATACCAATACCGTACCGTACCGAAAATTTCCGATACTGCCCAGCACTAATATTCGTACACAAATTTGCTCACAGAAGTGCCACACTTTCAGTACCCAACGATACACAACACTAAAGTGGCACTATCACCTGATGAAAATCGTACAAAAATGACGTGGCGCCATCCAGCGGCTGTAATACTGATTACCTTTACAGTTTGCACCCACTGCACGAGGACGTGCCAAACTTTCACTCAATAATTAATGAGGCAGGTGGCTTATTTGTTTCGTTAAAAGAATGGCGCTGTGCAATCCTTCACTTGATGCAAGCAGTGCTAGATAATACTAGATAGCGCTAGATGTTACCAGATTCTGTTGACTTTCAATCGTAATAGTGCCACTTTAAGTAATTTTCTATGGTAATAATGTGCTTAAAAAATTAAACAGTGAATTAAATGCACAAATTTGAAGTAGCCGAGCTCATAACTCCGACAAAGTAGCGACTACGACCCAATTGCCATTTGAGAAGATTGTTTCATTGGTTAACCATGGATTATTAGTTGTTTGGGAGGATGTGTCGTTCTCAGCATTGGATGTATCATGGGCATGACATGCGATTTCGCGCTCTACTATCGCCCTCATCACGAACCAGAAAAATTGTCGGCAACGAAGCAATACTCGTCTGGCTCTATCATCTGGCTCGTCTTGTTGGGATTTTATAACTGCCACCTCCTAGTTACGATTACTAGAAAAGAAAACATACGAAACGAATGTCGCCGCACACTGAATTTAAACTCTAAATGAATATTTTGTCATGAAAAAGGCTCGAGCTCGTATAGACTTGCTGAGCCTAAGCCAAGAGGGGTAGCTATGCTGGCTTCCCTGTACGATCGAGCCCAAACGGCCGCAGCTCGGAGGCCCTCTAAGGGTTTATCAGTATTAACACCAATCGTCGTGCTTCATAGCCGGCACATTCTCTGTTGTCTTGAATCTTGTGCTGCAATCGTGCCGCAAGCCTTCTAACGCGAGCTGCACAGCCGATGAAGTCGGCCCCCTGTGCATCCTCCCAAACACCTAATAGGCTAATCCTAGGGTTAACAAAATAATCGAAGACCGAGAGCTCCGCAGTCTGTGGGTTAAGTTACACCTTCATTGGTTCGGACGAGGTGTAATCAGAACTATTATGAAACATGAATCAAACATGGAATTGCAAGTTTGTATGCTGTCTGACATTTCCCAGCCCTAAGTCACAACACCGGAGTAGTTGTAGGAGTTCACACATACTTGGACGAAAATTTGCAAATATAGTGCGACAATAAATAGTCAAAATTTCTATCCAAAACGAAGAATTCTTTCAAAAATTAAGAAGAAAAAAATAAATGACCAAGCACAGGAAAAACATACAAATGATCAATAATGTGCAACCCTGACCTGTTGACTTCCAACAAAAACAATGCCATGCAGTATGCTTTATTATTGCGATGACTTCACATAAGTAATTTAAAACTATTTATCTTTATTTCGAAAAAGAATATTAATGTAACCTTTCATTTACTGTTTTTGTTCTAAATGTTTCAAACGTCAAATCATGTTAATACATGTTCTAACATGTAAAATTACCACAAGTATGTTGTAAGCACGTATGATTGCCCATCCCAACTTCAAGTATTGTTGAACCCCCAAAAAAAAAAAAACACTGACGTCATCAGATGTTTTTCTTCGGAAAAGCAACCAAAACCCAACAAACGTTTTCCTAATGTAAACAATCGTTTTACTACTGATCTGTAAAAAGCAATCTGCATCACCCAACATTGTTTAAAAGCACGTAACGCATTCGCTTTCGGCCAAAACACCATTCAGAAAATGCTGAGGTTAATTTACCATAACCAAACACTCACTTCCTAGAATAAAATGATGTAATCAAGAAACCTGGAAACTAAAACACCAATCCAGGCACAAAACAGGGCATACTATGCTGTCACTTAACTTACATAAGTGCAGAAAAGGACTCGGAAATTAATAGATATCTGCAAACATTGCCGGTTTGAATAAGAGAAAAAAAAACAACCAAGTCGCCTCTTTCTGAGTGCAGTAATGGCTGCTGAGTTTTTAGGACTTGGAAGGCTATGAAACCTCAATGATCGTAACCTTAATTTCATCAATTTGCGTGTCAAGCGCGTGGTTTTAGGCGGCCAACACGTGAGACGTGACACAGGGGCTATCGGACCCTCAGAGCGGCGTACTTACACAAATAAAAACTTGCAACTCCTAGTCGCCTATCGATCTCCTGCCAGGGACAAAAGGGATTTCTATGAGGTCGGGAAACTGGACTGCGCAACCGCTCAATGTATGGAAGACGATGCGTAACAACATTCA
The DNA here is from genome assembly GCA_023313725.1 of Lithobius niger. Classification (NCBI taxonomy): domain Eukaryota; kingdom Metazoa; phylum Arthropoda; class Chilopoda; order Lithobiomorpha; family Lithobiidae; genus Lithobius; species Lithobius niger. Next base: position 8,823 of record JAHWFP010256146.1, read on the forward strand.
GTAAACATGCTAAATTTAATGATTGGGTGTTAACGCTTTCCTGGGTGTGCGGAAAAAGGAAAATGTAATGCTGAAACCGAACCAGCTGAACAGTTTGTATATTATTATCATCTATGACCTGTTCTAAGGCCCCTAAACACAGAAACAAGGAGCGAGATTCGTTTCTGACAACAAAGAAATCTTGGTTCAATTACTCTGCAACCAGATGGCATTTTAAAGCCAACTAATGCGTTTCATGTTTCTGAAATTTTTTATTTCCTCCTATAATAGGGGTGTTATTTTTTTCTTTATTAGGGAGAAGCGTCAGGAGCATAAGCATACATGTTAACTTGGACGGAAATTTTGCCTTTTTAATAGATATGCAGCCTTTAGTGGCAAATTAATATATAATAATAATAAAAATAACAAGAATTTATAAGACGAATTTATAATTTATCAAAAGAATTTATAGTAAATTCTTATAAATCGACATTAATAAAAATAAATATAAATAAATCACAGATGAAAGGAAGAGCAAAAGTCAGGATAAATTAGTAGCAAAATGAACGCTTTCTCATTTTTCTTTGTTAAATTACATAAAATGCTGCACGAAACGGATCTCACTTATTCAACCTTTGCTTCACAAGCAGAAGGAGCATCTTTTCTTTTAAACTACAGAACACCATGCTATGAAACAGAACTACAAAATAAGTGATATCACTGCCAAAATCTAAGTGTTAATCATTCAGAGTGGTGATATATTTATTTATTTTTTTATTATTAAAGAAACACAAATAGCGCTCAAGAAGTAAAAAATTTCACTAGTGGATGATGACTATGATGATCATATTGTCCTGGAGACGCACCTGACCTATGATGATGATGATGATGAAGATGGGTCTGCCTTTTGAAGCAGGGCAGGGCCGCATACCCAAAACACCGGACACAACACCCAAAGACCCCCCTCCCGCCTTCCCACCCTTTGGGGTCGATCAACCCCCTTCTACTCCACTACTCCAGGAGAATGCCCTTTCTTCACCTTATTCCCCTGACATCATCCTTACATCCCAGAAGCAACTGAACAGCCTCCTCTCCCCCCCGCCCTTTCCTACAATCCTCCCTCACCCGAAGGTGTACCAGCCCCCAACACTCCACCACCACACGCCCCAACGTTTCCTTAGCTTCTCTGCAGATACTGTACATCACAACATCGTCTACCCCCCCCCCCCTCTCCCTGCCGGACTAGTTTCCTTGTATCAAGTGCTTCCCTGGCCCCGAATAACAGGACACTCCCCCCATCTCAGCTCTCCTATGCAATTTTTCTCTTCTCCTCCTGATACCCAGCTACTGAAGACTTACTGTCCCTTGTCTCCACCTCTACGCTTCCAACTCATTAATACCCTTCCTCCAGTCTCTAGTCCCCAATCCCCCCATCCCCCACCTTCACAAACTTCCCATCCAGGGTCCTCACCCTTACCACACAACCAGTGGAACACCTCCCCGTCACGTAATCGGACACCATCGTCTCCTGTGGGTGTCCTCTAACCCACTTATCAAACCTCACCTTTATCTTCTAGCCTAAAAGCCCGATACCCATTTTCTTCTTCATCCCCCTCCCCCAAGCAGAAAAGTGGTTAGCTCCCAAGGCCCACCTGCCCACGCATTCTGTTACCTCTTTACATGTCTCCAATCCATCATCTCAAACACCAATACCCTGTCCCCAAACATCGCCCCCAGAACAGCCACTCCCTTCCACAAAATCCTCGATACCTCATCCCGATTATAGCGTCAAATAGCCACCTTCTTTATCCAGTGGCGTAACGAATTTGGTCTGGGCCCCTACGCAAAATTTCTGAGCTGGCCTCCCCCCCACCCCTCGCTTCCGTCTCCATAATTTTTTAAGACTTGGACTGCGAGAAAATGGCTAAACCGAATTTCGTGAAATCTGGTGCATGGAAATTTAAGCAAAATTTATCGATGCACTATTAATATTTTTTTAGTAATTTCAGTTGGTTGTTTACAAAATCCGCCATGAAGAAAATGGAATTTTCAAAACTGGAACCATTAGAAAGGAGAAATAATAATGCAATTAACGAGAAAAATACACTAAATAGTGCACATTTATTAGGGAATGACACCAGACAACTGCCATGCTTTGAGTTTTCTGTTCACTTCGCCAATATTATTCAAGTTCCCAGCTTTCTTTTGGAATTTTTAAAAAATGTTCATATCATCAAAGCAATTGTTCAGTTGACACTGTTGATGCGACGCTGCAGACGGTGGTGGACAATACAGTAGCTTGAAAAAAAAAAAATTTTCCTATAGTGGTTAAAAAAATACATATTTTCATGCTCTTAATGTTTGATTTTTATTAATTTACTAGAGGAAGCCCGTGCTTTGCATTTCCCGGGACATTTTCCCGGCACTCTTCTCGAAGACTTGGCAGATTGATCGACCACTCATGCCTGGCTACTTTTTGGCTGCACGTAGAGTGGGAGAGTGCATTTTCAATGCGGGTGCGAGGAGGGGAGAAGTGGTTTTCCTTTAGGCTTTCCTTTAGGCTTTCCTTTTGCTTTTAGCCGGTCTCCAATATTATTATAAAGATTTATTATGTCGCAGAGAAGGTTACTCGTCATTAACTGGAACTTTTTTGTAGGCATGTTTGTTATGGCTGCTCGCAGACCAGGTGGGCCCCCTAGAAGTCTGGGCCCGTATGCATTGCGTACCTAGCAGACCTGCACGTTACGCCACTGTCTTTATCATACCCTTCACCTTACTTGCATTCCCTCTCATCTTCCCAGCCGTACGCTCCAAATGATACGGCCTCACATTCAGTCTCCTCCAAATAATCATACCCTGTCACCCTTTTCACCTCTATGCCCCCATCCGGATCCTCTCAAGCCCTCCCTCCTGCCACCGACCCTGCCCCAAACACCGTAAACCCAGACTTCTAACCCCCATTCTGCACACACCCCAATAGTGCTTTCAGACCTCCCTTTGATCCTCCAACAAAACCCCCCACACAAAACCCCTACATAACCAACTTCCTCTTTAGCCCACTCAAATAAACCACGAACAGTAACCGAGACAACAGGTAAACCTGCTTCAAATACCTCTTACACTTCACCACTCCGACTTCACATCATTCCCGGTAGCAATATACCTCCCCCTCATATAACCTTTGAACTATGGCAATAAACCCTTCCTCAACACCCAGTACCCTGAGCTCCCCTCCCCCCAACAACAACTACCACTTCATCCGATCATAGGCCTTCGCAACATCCCAGAGTGCCCCTTAAAAACTCCTGCCCTCCTTACTTGCAACCGCAATGGCTTGCATCAACACAAAAAGGTTGTCTTCCAACTGCCTTCCCTTCCGAAACCTATTCTGGACCTCATCCCCCAAGCACCCCTCCCTTGAGCTCCCTCCTAAGCCTGCCCTGCAAAATCTCATACACGCCTTATAAACCGAGATCGTAATGGCGACCTGCCTAAAGTTCCCACTTGAGTCCCAATCATTTCCCTTCCCCTTAAAAACCGGCTGTTCCAGCTGTCCGGTATGCTTCATCCCCCACCCAGAATCCCATTAGTTTCCCCAGTTAATATCCTCCTGTCCTTCACCCCATCTCCTTCAGAAACTGCCCACTATCTCATCCTCCCCAACATCCTTCCACTTCTTAGCAGCAAACAAACAGTACCTTCATAAAGCACCGAACAGAACGAATCACACGCACCACTGTTGGTGACAGTTCAGCTCATTCCCTACTATAACCGTGTTGATGTGGCTTGCTTACATCAACCATCGTCAGCGATGAATCTGTTTCCGGTTCCTCACGTATGCTCAAAAGCTCCACCACTAGCAACTGCTCAAACCACCTCCACGAGATGGTTTGCAATTTGGCATTGCTCGCGCCTGGTTACATCCATTAGCCTAGCCTGGTCCAATCAATTAGCCACGTCTGGTGACCTTAAAGTTATTACGTAACGAGTGCTCTGTTGAGCTTGTTGATTTTGCTCAGCTATGATTGCAGTTTCGGAAGGTACTGAACGGCTGATGCAACATCACTGCGCACGCGCGATGTCAAGTTTGGAGCCAAACTGTCTCTAACATAGGTGCGTTCTGTTCGCTCTGTTCGGTCGTTTAGGAAGGTACTGAAAGCCTCCTTGAATTCCCCCATCATCACCTCTTGAACCATTTTGCCCTCTTCCCCAACCCCGCTTCTTGCTACTCCTACAAACCCACGCAAAGCTTCCATGACCCCCTCTCTACACGACTGAGGCCCTCCGCCGCCCCGGTGCCTACTCCTCTCCCCACAAATCTCCAGAATATCACCCCAGCTTCCTAACCCCCTTCCCCACCCTCTCTTCCAATTACCTTTGCCAATCTCTAATTAAACTCTCTAATCTTCCTAGCCACCACCTCGCTTGCCTCCTTCCTCTCCCTTTACTCCTTTCACCTCCCCTCGCTTCCTCCGTTCGCAACCTTCCTACACGCCTCCATCGCCTCTTCACAGTCCACCACCCCTACCCTTTACCACACTGCCCACATGACTCTCGACCACCGTAATAACCTCGGTCTCTCACCTCCAATACCTCTCCCCTACAGTCTCCTCAATCTCCGTACTATACCCCTCCAGTAAGGAGGGGCACAGCTCCTTACCCTAAGCAAAAGCAGCCCTAAGCTCCTACCTTTTATTCCCCCTACCCCCAAAGAAGGGGGGGAGCTCCTTATTCAACCTCCTATTCTCTCTCCCCAAAGGGGGCTCTTATCCATAAGCTCTTTCCTCCTATTCCACATCCCCCAATTTTCCAACCCCTCCGACCCTTGTACTTTTGCTTCATGGATCTTGGTAACAAGAAGGGGTTTAACATATTTTAGGATCGGCATTTGTTGTACACCCCCTTTAATATTTTAACGATCTTTTAGTGCGATTTTTTATTTATTTCTTTATTCCTAGAAATTAAAAAAATATTACAAGACTGTTTTAATGTTCGGTAACCATAATTAAACTATTGGCGTGTGTAAAGCTGGCTGCGACAACTTAACCATCATCAGCTGCTATCAAATCAATTCCGATTAGGAAAGCGACCGACCTCGTTGAAGAACGAGATAAAAATTAATTTTCCTTTTGAAATGGTTATATGCTCCTCTTCGCCAAGTCACAAAACGAATGGATTGTTGTAAATGAAAACGAAATCTGTCCTGTTTAGACGACATTACACCAGCAATAAATAACAAATGGAAACTGAGAAAATTCTTTATCAACGCGGACGCCGTCCTATCCTAATCGGTTTACTGCCAACACTCACTTTTCGACTGACTGGCGACGTTGTCTGGTGATATAAGCCACGCGTAGTACATGTTTGCACAAACGGTGTTCCATACTGCCATTCTCGGCCTCTCAGCATTTTAGGCCTAACGCATTATAACAAGGGGCAGACCGGCAACTTGAGAAATATGCTACGAGGCGTATTCCTACATCGTATTATTGCGCACTACGTTTAGGGAGCATGTTGCCTTATAAAATATTCCTGAGTTTAC
>JAHWFP010256150.1:0-13349 GCA_023313725.1 Lithobius niger
TTCATGAATATAGCCTACAGGGTATATCTTGTGGGGGTTAGTTTATTTTTGATAAACGTTTGGAAATAGGGCAGTAATTCATGAATATACCCTACAGGGTATATCTTGTGGGGGTTAGTTTATTTTTGATAAACCTTTGGAAATAGGCAGTAATTCATGAATATAGCCTACAGGGTATATCTTGTGGGGGTTAGTTTAGTTTTGATGAACGTTTGAAAATAGGGCAGTAATTCATGAATATAGCCTACAGGGTATATCTTGTGGGGGTTAGTTTATTTTTGATAAACGTTTGGAAATAGGGCAGTAATTCATGAATATAGCCTACAGGGTATATCTTGTGGGAGTTACTTTATTTTTGATAAACGTTTGGAAATAGGCAGTAATTCACGAAAATAGCCTACAGGGTATATCTTGTGGGGGTTAGTTTAGTTTTGATAAAGGTTTGAAAATAGGGCAGTAATTCATGAATGTAGCCTACAGGGTATATCTTGTGGGGGTTAGTTTATTTTTGATAAACGTTTGGAAATAGGGCAGTAATTCATGAATACAGCCTACAGGGTATATCTTGAGGGGGTTAGTTTATTTTTGATAAACGTTTGGAAATAGGCAGTAATTCATGAATATAGCCTACAGGGTATATCTTGTGGGGGTTAGTTTATTTTTGATAAACGTTTGAAAATAGGGCAGTAATTCATGAATATAGCCTACAGGGTATATCTTGTGGGGGTTAGTTTATTTTTGATAAACGTTTGGAAATAGGGCAGTAATTCATGAATATAGCCTACAGGGTATATCTTGTGGGGGTTAGTTTATTTTTGATAAATGTTTGGAAATAGGGCAGTAATTCATGAATATAGCCTACAGGGTATATCTTGTGGGGGTTAGTTTATTTTTGATAAACGTTTGAAAATAGGGCAGTAATTCATGAATATAGCCTATACGGCTATATCCATGAATTACTACCCTATTTTCAAACCCCTATCAAAAATTAACAATGAAAGCAATCGTAAGGCGGTTTCATATCTGTGGAAAAGAAAAACTCTAAACAGTTTTACTCAAAAAAGATTAATACTACTATTCTACAACGTGTGCTACAGTTGTTGTACACAGAATATCTAGTTGAATCTCAATTTCACGTTAAGTACTGTTGACTTAACAGTGTAGGGGCGGGGGGCGGTTGATTATTTAATGGCGCATCAACAGCTAGATTATAAGCAAATCACAGTGCAGTGGCCGTGTTGCCACTCCGCCACACATTACAGAGATGTTAACCAAACCTCAAACCCAGATCTTTTCGTACATCCCTGCCTCTTCCAAAAGTTGAAAAACCCCGGACAGGAGGGCAGAATCATCACCCAGTTGACTCGCAATGTCTTGCAGAAGGTGGATACAGCGACGAACACCATCAAGATGATGACAACCAACGAAAATGCGACGGATCACGAGTAACCGGCGGCACCAATGACATTTCGACTTGATAACCATCCTCAAAAGGAAGTAATTAGTAAGGTTGGTGTCACCAATACGCAGACGGGCTAACACCACCTGTTCCCGGCGACTGCGGCAACATGCTGAGTGGCATTCCTGCCCGCAACTTATTGCCATCTCGTTTGTCCCACAAGACTTGCCAAGCAGTAAGCAATCTCAGAATAAGCTGAAAAGGCGTCTGAGGGAATAGGGCAAAGATCCAACAACTTCCATAATTCTTGTCGCAGCACCATTCAGTGTCACATAATAATAATTCACGTTGTGGTAACGGACTTAATTAAGTTTCTGTACAGCGTTGAGTGCAAGAATCATAGAGGATCGGTTTTGTAAAGCTTCCAATGCTTGAAACGAGCTTGACAATACCTCTGGCGAAATTGAAAATCGGCTAAATATTCTATGGTACTGGTACATTCGTGTTAAAGCATTAGTGTTAAATTTGTTAGTAAAACTGTTTGAGTTATTCTTTCTGCTGGACGAATTATTGTTTTCATTGTTAATTTTTCAAAGAGGTTTAAAAAAAGGGCAGTAATTCATGACCACCATGTATTCTTACTCAGTAATTCGACACACAACTTTCCAGTTGTGCGGCTTTAGTTGATTGGGCACATTCAAAGCGTGATATCTGTGATTTAAAATGTACTCAAAACTCACATTTGAGAGGAGAGGATCGCGCGGACTGAACAGTCAGCTCGTCGATTTTGAAATGTACTGGGCATCAGCTAAACTATATGAAACATATATCGACGCCAGTGGAGTGAGTAAACCAAACGATAATTCCAGTTTTGTTTGTAATGATTTTTTTTGTGTGAATATTAACTTTAGAAAGAATTGGCTTTCTATTTTAATGCCCATAAAATGTTTACTTTTTCTGTAAAATCATCAGCTAGCTATACTTATAGGATTTCTTGTAGATAAATCTAACGTTAAACTCGAAGTTTTAACAAGTTCACTTGTTCAGCATAAATTTAAACACGAAAATCTCCAAATCGGAGAGGGACAGGCCACACTCCTGACCTGGATAATACAGAGGTGCTCTTTACAGAAAAGTAGTCCAGTTCTAGATTTAACCTCGAGTCTTTAAACATTTTATGCCATTTACCACCTATGCACAACCACATCTTACTTGAAAATAAGAATAAAGAATACGTTTCTGTTATTAGGCCTCTCTCAATATAAACTCTAGCAATAATCTTCCTCCTCACTACTCCCTCCCCCCTGCCGTTGACTTATGGAATGACTGTATTTATCAATGCCGGTAATGAGTTTAGTATATAATGAAGAAATTTCGTCGTGGGCTTCACTTCGTTCCTGAATTTGCAGGACGAGGAGTGGTATCCCAAGATTTGCTGTTTTGTCAGTTAAATCTGGATTCATTATCTTTAATATTTTAAATTTTAATGTTAAATTGCCATTAAGGATGTTTTACTTTGGCATGATGTATTTTATTGTGTATCCTGTATTTGCGATGCTTGACTGCTGATTTTTAATGCACTTGAAAACGGGGTGCTATATATCCCAAAACGTCGTTTGTTTTTGTGTGTGTGCACTTTGCAGACAATTTATTCTTGTTATCTTGTTATATAGGGTGATCTAATTAAAGTGTTACGAGCCAATATCCTGTGAATGGCTAATGAGAGAATAATAATGATAGAAATGAAATGAAGGGTGTGCTGGGGACATTTACACGAGAAAAAAGTAATGAGTTGATATTTCAAAGTCATCCTAGTTTTATCATCCCAACGAGATACGATACGGCAAAAAAGTAAATCAGAAAGTTGGACGAGAGCAGACAATATGACCAACCAAGAAAACAGATCAAAATCAGATAATAAATAAAATAGTTACGACGTTGTTTAAAACCTCACTCTGAACAAGCTGGCTGCACTGTAGTGAAGCCAACTGCTGAGAAGTTAAAAATTATTAACCCCAGTGTGAGATGGCGAGTAGTATGATATTGTGGGATTCGCCCAGGACAGATACCAAGATGGTGGCTCCCATGTAAACCTTTGACCCACTTTTTGGGGCTGAAGGAGTGACGAAATGAAGAAAACGGAAGAGGTCGACTTAAGTCAACATTTTATTCCCTTTCATTTCGAACTCTACAAGTGTTGCCATGGGAGTGACCGTCTAGCCCAAATGAATAAATACATGTGAGAAAAATAAATTCTCGCAAGTTCTGAGGCTAGATTCGAACCTGGATCATTAGGCTGGAACTCTTACCACGATATCCACTAGACTGAGTTAGACAGGTAGGAAAGGGATGCGAATAGTAGGTAGTTACAGGTATTTCCTCCACCAGGTGGCAGCACCTGTTTCAACAGGAATAGGAAACCTGATTTTCCACAACTTTCTTTTCAAGCCTATTGAATTAAAATGAAGAATTTAGTATCTTTACTTGCAGGTATCGTAAAACACTTAAACAATCAATTGGTATTATTAAAGGGGAATGTTTTAAGCCTAACTTTACGCATCTGAGTGCTCACACGGATTATTAAAGGGAATCTTCGCAAAACTGTGGTGTGTCGCGTTATGGTTTGAGTGTAGTTTTGCCTCGGGGCCGAAATCCAGGTTTGTCAATTCACTTCACAGCAGTGGACCATTGGTAAGAACTGTTTCTCTTTGGTTAGGCATACGAATATACTCACGAGTCGAACTCAATGCTGGGATATCCCACCAGTCTGGGGACCGTAAGACTTGTTTACGTGCAGAGTTTAAATTCTTGGCTCCTAATGCTGTGGGGCAATTACCCATCTTCAAGAACCTGCATTATTTAAATTACACATTTTACTGTTATGGGGCTGCTGTGCTCCTACATTTGCCCGCCTTTATATAGGCTGTGCAGAAATGTCTTCTCCATCTGGCATTGTACTTGGTTTCATGAAGTCTGTAATGGGGCTTGAGGGAAAAACAAAAGAAAATATCTGTCTGCTCCCTGGTTACAGGGCTTACAAAGACACCAAAAATGTGCAGTTGGATTCAGTGCGAAAAAAACAAACCAGGCCACAGGATGTGAAAGACACCGCCTGCTTTTTTTAAACATTGTCTTGTATTTATTTAACACAGTAATGTTCCTGTTAGATGTATCATATCAAAACCGAAACTGGTAAAAGGGGCCGCTAAGTTCAGAATGGTTCGGCCCTTCAAAGGAGTGATATCAACACACCAAAACATTCGCCAAGTTAATCGCACCGCTTAATAATTCGAAGGTTAAATGAAAACTAGAACATCGCTACTTTCGGTAGCAATGTTCAAGTTTTCATTTAACGTCCAAAGTTTTATTCGGTGCGATTAAGTTGGCGAATGCTTTAGTGTGTTGATATCACTCCTTTGAAAGGCTGAACCATTCGGAACTTGGCGGCCCCTTTTACCAGTTTTGGTTTTTGATATGATATCACTCCTTTTTTTACATTGTGTATTGACTCAACTCCACTACCGAGCAGATGAGTAATAAAGTGCCACGTCAACAAGAAATTGGTTTTCAACAATTTGCTACTACTTTTTGCCTATAGGCCGAACCATTCTCAACTTAGTCACCTCTTTATTGGCTTTTGGTTTGGTTTTGATTTTGTTGTAATTTGTTGTATTTAGTTAGTTTTGGTGTATTGATATCACTCCTTTGAGGGGCCCAACCACTCTCAACTTGGTGGCTCTTCACCAGTTTTTGGCTTTGTTTATTTTGCTTTGTTTTTACACTTGGTGAATTGGACGTGAATACAATTTCTTTGCAACGTTGTTTAGATTTATCATGATACACTAGTGTGTGTCTAAGCACACACGTCAGTGTACACGTTCTCATTGTCGGAACTTTGGCCGTCCAGTGAGACATGATGCCGACAATACTAACAATGGTTATAACAATATTTTCGTACTTACGCGCCCTCCCACGCCATCCCTGTAACGCCCCAGGCTCCAAACCATAAAAGCTACGCAGTTCGTATTTTAGTGCACCCATTCATCCAATTTCATAGCTGGAAGCCTTCCCGTTATCTGGGAATCGATGAATAATTACCTATGGGATTTAACATGGGGATGAGCGGACTAGCTAGCTAGTTAGTAACACATTTTCAATGTTATTGAGGGGCAGATTTTGCATTGAAAGCAGCATAGCTGGCATTCAAACATGAATTAATTTTTGTCAGGTGGGTCATTGCTCTCGATTTCAACTTAATTTAAGCTTTTGTACCGCATTATTATTTTTCCCCAAGTACCTGAAATACGCCCAACTATGCTTCAAGATATAAGACACTGACGCAATGGCGTCACGCTACAATTGAATTAATGTGATGTTTGTTGAGATGTTTGTTGCCTAACTTGGCGCGACACACTAGCGTGTGTCTAGATATCCAGTTCTGAATCATTCGGTAGTATAGTAAGTTATATTTAAGCCTTGTAGTGAAGATGTGAAGATTGGATCTAAGAAGCATTTCAGAATTGATGCGAATTATTGCAGAGATTTACAATGTGAACCGTATTGTTCCATTATCATCAAAAGTGACTATTGTTACAATAGATTTTAGCTTTTAATTCTTTCAATTGCCTAGGGCTTTCTCTCTACTTTTGTACTTTGATTTCACTTTTAATAGTGGAAAAGGCTTGCAAGCTTTAGATCAACATGAACAAGTTTCATAGTAATTTTACTCTATAATGACTGAACACCAGAAAGCTTCAAAACCGTTGCAGCCTGCAACAGTAGGGAATGCAAGAGTATTTTATTTATAATGCAAGAGAAGGAATAAAAAAGCTAACGGTACTTTTTAGGAATTTTAAGGGAAATAAACGTCTTGCAAGTAAAATGGTCATCCTAGTTTAGTAAGGTAAAAAGCTGATGTAAGTAGTTAGTTTATCTAGTGGCTAAATCCATTTGACACTTATGTTGCATTTGTAGTAAATGGCATGAAAGTGTGACATACCTTTCGGCTACACTGTCGTTAAACTTAATCTGCAATTTACATCTGTATTATGACGAACACTTACATGCAGTAAATGAAGATGTCATTCCACAAACTAGCCGAATATACAAGGGTTGTATGCCTACAGATATAAATGCGTTTAGGACCCGTAACGAGCAAACGTCTTTATTTACAAGTCACAAAAGGGATGATATGATCTAACATGGCCTTGTCGTAGTTTTATGAAAAATCTACACGATAACGATGAGTAAATCCACAGTCATGCATACATATAAATGATGGTTAGTGGTTACTGATGGTTCACAGTAACTCTTCCCAGTTTTTATTAAAATCCGGTTGCCAAGAGGAGTTTTTGACAGACGCTTGAAGACTAGTCCATCTAATGCTTTTCAATGAACTCCGACTAATTTTGATGTGCTAAACACAAATCCAACGGTGCCACTGTCTATGCCGTGAGCAAATTAAATTCATGATGGCTGCCGTAAGGGGCCCTAAAGCCAGAGGCCACTGTATCTTAGGACTAAACTGGCTCAGACACCCCAAATAAACTATTTTCAATTAGTCTTGACACCATGATTGCGAATCTTACCAAGAAGCAACGCTGAACATCGCTCCCATTTAGCTCCCAAAACTGGCCAGAACCCGTTGATAAACATTAGTTAGACCATACTTCATGTAATACCTCCCTGGCTACCGGAATATTAGTGTTTTACGCGAGATGACGGAATGCAACAGTCTCCGGAAACCATTATTACTCTTTTATACTTATATGTACATTTAATGTATACATACGACGAAGTTCTTTGTGAATAAACAAAATCTATAAAACTATAGATCTATAAAACGGATTGGTTTTCCATTGAATGGAATACGCCTCAAAAATAAAAATTACTATCTGATTTGCCTCTTACCTTTGATGGGTTGTATAGTTACTCGGCTCTTGTGCGTGTTAGATGCATCTACAACTCCAAACTCCGATACTGATTCTTCTCGAGGACTGCGTGGGTACCAAGATTCTTTTGGACCATCTAATCATGTCAAGACATATACATTTTTTTCGTTTAATTTTTCAGTTTTTGGTAACAGTAGTAAAAAAAAAAAATGTGGAGAACTTACCTGTACTTACGCCTTCCGATTGGAAATGCATTGTCGTTCCGCATACTGGACAAACTGGAATGGACTAAAAGAAAACGGGAACAAATACACACAAAAAAAAGTATTACCAATTTTGTCAGAGCACAGAAAATTAGACATTCCACTACCATTAATTCACATTCACAAGTCATAGCTTTAATCATATTTTCGGTTTTCGTCTCATTGCAGCAAGAAGGCAAGTTTGTGGTAACAACATAGGTCCTAAATAAGCAAAGCAATATTTTTCTGTAGTGCAGAGGTGATATAAATCACTATTTATGTGACCAATGGCCCAAAGATCTACTGATTTTCATAACCCAGGACCCATTGAACCGTTTTGGGCCAGTGACCAAAGTAATCCGGAGCCCTGGATTGACCCATATATACCCCTACCTAGAGTGATCCATTAATCCACCCACTCTCCCACAGTAACCCACTCATGTGTGTTGAGTTACAGACCTAGAGAGACCCAAACGTGTCAACTTGACGAAACCGACTAACCGGTCGGAAGTGAGCCAGATATGCCTACGGAATTGGGAAACGAGTTAACTCATACTTACCCTATTTGCCATTAACAGCATTTGAGTAATAGTACCTGTGCAAATTCTTCATTTATATAACTTAAATAGTTTTTCTTTATTGATCTCCATTTTAAATATAACTTATTTTTTACCACATAAAAAACATGTAGTGTAGTTAATGTATGTAATTACACCGTGTAGAACAAAGACACACACAGAATAAAATTTGAAATAGAAGTGGTTATTACAGGTTTTCCCACATTATTGTGGTTTTTGGAAGTACCATGGAAGAAAGGAAGAAGACTAGATTGCTGCACAAGTAGCAGTTACAGTAGTACTTAGTTCAAATAAAACAAGACTGTTTTGTTTATTCTATAAATAATATTATTCGAAAACATGTAAAGCACTTCAATTACAGTCAACACGAAAAACTCCAGTACAATCGTCTCACTTGCAAGGAACAGAGTAACATTCAAATATGTATATATTTAATATCTCCAGTATCTTGGTGTGCTGGATCAGAAAAACGCCAAATAACTAAACTTGGAGCACATTGAGCTTCCATCCATAATGGCCGAAATACAGTTATGTGACGCATTTCATCGCGAGCGAATCGATCATGCTCACATAATGACATTGACAGATGCCGCTAAATCTTAGATCCAGCTGTATGTGTGATGTAAGACTGATGACCCATGTGCGATGTAAGACTGATTTTTTACTCTTAACGTCTTAAAAAACGTCTTCTATACCTTACATAATATATAATGGAATGCGCTCAGCTTCCATCCATAATGCTTGAAATACCGATATATGACGTGTTTCGTCGCAAGCAAATCGAACATATCCACAGTTTGACAGCTGCTGCTAATTCGTCGATCCATCTTTACGTGTGATGTAAGACTGGTGATCCATGACTGATGATCCGTATGCGATGTAAGACTGATATTATACTTTACCATCTTAGAAACATATTCTACATCTTAAGTAAAATGTATTTATACTTGACGTATTGTAGTAATCATTTCTAAATAATGTCAGTGTAGATTTTTGTGAGAGATGAAAAAAAGCACAAAAACAATATGAGAAGTAAAAAGCCAAAAGGTTCACAAGCATACAATAAATGCGACGTTTCGCGTCAGATACGAATCTTATCAAGCTATACTTAGCACTAGGCTAAAAGTCAAAACATATTAAAAAACACTGGGCGAACTCACAAAGACCAACAAAAGTATACAATTCTATAAACTAAAAGTTAACCTAAGCCAGGGTGAAACCTGGCAATAGAGAGACCAGGCATTACTTCTTGCAAATGCAGGTCGTGAGTGCTCTTGGATGTGACTGTTTGGGTTTATAAGGCAAAGTCCAATGGAGGAATTAACATCCACCAGCACTTACTGTACGACCTGCATTTGCAGGAAGTAATGTCTGGGCTCTCTATTGCCGCGTTTCAACCTGGTCTAGATTCACTGTTAGTTTTAAAATTGTATGCTTTTGTTGGTCTTTGTGGGTTTGCCCATTGTTTTTCACATCTTTCGACTTTTAGCCTAGTGCTAACTTTGGCTTGATAAAGAGTCGTATCCGACTCGAATTGTCGCATTTTGTTGTATCCTTGTGCACCTTGTCGTTTTTTTTATTTCTCGTCGATGTAGATTTTTTGCTCTGTTCCTATGTGTCCCGTAATCGAAAGTTATTTCGTAATCAAAACTAATCTCCTACCAAATCCAGCACCCTAGCTTTTGCTGCTTAGTGTGCTGATAACGAAATAGCACGATGATGTATTACGAATTCTGTGTTCCCGTTTTCAGAAAATGCTGAAAATTCCAGCAGTACCCAAATAGCAACTGAAAAAAACCGTCGAGACAAATAGAAAAACAGTTCCATAGGGCTTCACAGCCTAGCAATTAACCTCGACAAAGCAATATAAGTATAAACAGTCGCCTACCAGGCTTTAACAGTATATGCCATTGATTTTTTACTTACGTAACGTGTTGATGGGACAGGATTCTGTCGGCCATTCGTACCTCTTAACAGAAATCAAATGTTTTAAATTGTTTGTGTTTACTTTGTGTTTATGCGAGGTGGAAAGTCGGGTAAATAGGGCTTTAATTTGCCTGTATATTTATGATGTTCAGGTGTGAAACAGCAGTTTGGCAAACAATTTGGCTTGGGCTACACACGTAATTGTTCTTAGTATTTTTTTTTTCTTTTACATGTTTTTTTTATCACTTATACTGATGGCAATACCTAACCTGTCGTATCAAGATATCGCAGTAATATAAACATGGAAAGAACTGACAAGATATCAAGTCCAGTATTCGATCGCGAGCCGCATCGAAATGAAAGTAGTAAATCTTTCATTTCGATGCGGCTCGCGATTTATTTAAAGAAATAAATCTGCAGACACTGGCTAAGCATAATTTTTGTTTTGTTTATGACTTACCTTAATTTGTGGTTCGTTAAGCCGTCGAGAAAGAAATCTCAATTTTAACCCACACTGGGGACACACTGGTATAATCTGAAAACAAATTATCAAATCTCTTTAATCATGTGTTCAATAACAACGTTATTACATTACTATCATATACCATGAACATGTCCAGGAACAAAAAGGCCATTATTGAATTGTCGGGTTTATCAGGATCATCAAATTCAAACTAATGCTAGCCTACACAAATATGTATGGATGCTGTTTACTTTGTTATCTAAGAAGCATCACTGGTTCATAAAACAGGAAAATATACTGAAGCTTAATGTGCCATTATGGATGTTAAATTCTGTGCAACATTTGTAACTGTTCTTTTCATTAATCACCTTGCCCAATAAGGTCTATTTTTGAAAACAGCCTTTCGAATAATTTTGAACGTGAACATTAAACCATGCTGCAACGGGAAACTTCAACAAGAGATTAGAATCTGCATAGATAGGCCTACTCGTGACTTCCTGTCATTTACGGGTAACATATTGGATGGGACGTACAGTAGATTGTCATCACTATTACAATCATTTAATCACTGAAACTGAAAGTAAACAATCAGTAAACACTCATTGTAAAAAAAATTATTTTGATTATCATTACTGCCAAACTATTCGTATATTCAGAAGCAGGTTGATATACCTTAAAATCAATTTAATATATTGTTATTAACTACAGGCAATGGAAACAACTCGTATTTGGTAATAATAATAATAATAAACCATACGCGGCCAAGGGCGTCCCGTGAGGCCGGTAAATACATGTACGAATCATTCTTGGCAAAATAACCCCTTGAAAACCTTCTACGAAATGATTCTAGTTAGAAGGTCAAGAATACAGTGTCGTAACATAGATTAGAAAGTTAACTAGATATACCGTCTTACTTCTTCCCGTCCTACGCGGAGCTCTGGCGGTAGTTGCGGCTACTAACATCTCTACTAATACTTTGCCTTCTGCTGCTTCGAAGGCAAAAGCATTAGCAGATGTATTAGTAGCCGCAACTACCGCCAGAGCTCCGCGTAGGACGGGAAGAAGTAAGACGGTACATCTAGTTAACTTTCTAATCTATGGTCGTACAGTAAACGCATTCAAATAGAGCTCACAACAAATAGCGTGTATCCATTTTGCGCATTGTCGTGTAGCAACAGTTAATCGAGAGCACAAACAGAGTTTGCTTTCCATTCTGCGTTTTCTATATGAAGGGCTTCTGTTGCTGGTGTTATAAAAGGATATTGTGAGTTTGACAATTCCTTGTTGCTAGATTCACAATACACCTATTGACGCGTCAAAAACTAGACGCAGATGATAGCTTAATGTTATGGCGTAAGTGATGTCAGTTCTAATAATTACTTTCCTTATAGATAGTACTAATTTAATACAAATATATACGAAATATTCAAGATAATCAATGAGGGCTGGAACTCTGGTTATTGCATTCATAAGTTATAGCTGTTCGAACTTTGTAATCGTTACAAACAGGACTAACCAGAAAGTTACTTTCGGCGTTACTTTAGGCGTTTTGATACAAGATATAAGGCTAATTACGGTCATAAACAACTCGGTTGATGTGCTCTATTCTAATGCTCTGGTTAGTTTTTATACCGTCAGTATTGAAGCCAGTGCTCAATACTGGCGCGTTTTGGGGGGACATGCTATGTGCTTATTTCGTCCAGTAAATATTTTGTGTACAGCCTGTTTCGAGTTTTAAAAGCTTGTAAAGTTGTTACATCTTTTACTTTGTACGTCCGGAATAAAAAGCTTACGAAATTTCCAACATTGAAATTAAGGGAAACAAAATTCCATAGATATTTTTTTCGTGCATCAACAGGAAATCAAATAAAACCTTGTTCAACCCACAGGGGCTTGTCGTCTGTCACCCTCGCGTCGCATGGATACGTATAATGAAAGTAGTGAAACCAGCCACTAGTCATATAGTAGAATAATCCATTTTCTTTTTATAATCACTATTATAATCACCGAAACTCACGGTGAACATCTTAATTGTTAATATTTCTCACATTCTAAGTCATTATTTGTGTAACTTGGCTATGCAGAGCAATCTGAGAAGCTTTTCCGTTATTGCTCACTCGGCCAACTTCCGGTTATGGCCGGGGCTTTTATTTCGAAGCTAAACCGTTTCTCAGGTCGCTCTGGACAACGTACGAGCACAAAATGATGACTTCGAATGTGAGACAAGTTAACAATAAAGACGTGCAGCGCGACTTTCATTGATGATAATAGCGCGTAAGCGTAAAATTTAATAACGCTTAATTGTTCTATGACATGACTTCGAGCTGGTTTCACCCATTTCATTACATGTGTAGACTCTGAATCCATGCGGCGCGCGAAGAACAGTTATCGAGCCCCTGTGGTCTAACCTAACCACATTTCTTAAGGCTGTACAAAACGTTCAAATATCATTTTAAGTACCAAAAAGGAGTGATGATTTTTCACAACTGAATGGAAACAATGAACTTACCAATCCAGGGGGCAAAGAGCTTCCGATTCCAGCATCAGGCTCATTTGTTGGTCTAAAATGATTTAACACGTGTGATTCGTCTCGATGGGTCGTCGTTTGCGGTTCACCTTTTCTGTCTAAATAATAATAATAAAAAAAAACCCAGTTATTATATCAATAGAAAGGTAAGGTCTTGGTGAATTAGGAATTGACCGACATGGAAATAATATCGGCCGATCAGATTGGAATCTGCAACAAAAATACATGCCGATAACGATACTGCGTTTGGGTACAACGCAATTCTGTAAGTGGATTAAAAAAAAAACTCGAATTTATGGATAACGGTTGAAACCATGACGAGA